>JTDE01005004.1:5686-24678 GCA_014338405.1 Paragonimus skrjabini miyazakii
TACAGACTGCGTACTCACATGACAGTTAACTGTCCTTGTGGAGAAAAAAAGAGATAAGTTAGGAACGAAGGACATGTTCAGGTACAGCTCGGTCCATTTGAAACCCCCGATTTCTCAATGACGACACATGAACACACTGATACTGAGATGGTCTGACCCAAATTCTTCAGCAGTAAGAGGGAGGGAATAGAATTCTACAGCCCCCGCCTCCCACTGCCTCATCTGGTAGGACCAAGTTTGTAGCCTTCGGGTGGAGGCATGTGCTCATCGTACTATTTATTTATTTATTTTTTGTTGGAAATAATAATTCCATCCGAATTGTTTTGACGTCATTACCTCTCTATTCCGGCTAAAGGTTTCCTTTTGATAATTGTTAGTTACGGCCTTTGCTGTTTTTTTAAACAGACGGAGACCGTATGAAATATAGTTGAGTACCAGTGGTAGTGACATTTTTGTCAGTGCTATCTTGTCTTATGTTTTGCATCTGCCAATCAGTCATATCAATGGGCCGTCATGAGCTGTTCAAAAAAACGAGAAGAGATTGAGTTAAATAAATAAATAAAGACACTGAAAGTTTTCTGTGCATGACAGTATCCAATTTAAAACTAAAACTGCAGTGTCGCTAAAATGAAGAGTAGGAGGGTTCGGATTCCAGGGTGAAACTGAGGGCATGTATTGTAAGGCTCTAGCTGTTAATGACCGGGAGTGATAATCCCAACAGTCTACCTTTTGAGTATCTGCACGAATGATGGCAAAGTTGCAGACCCTCTTTTCGAGCTATGCACTACAGCACTTGTGTACAGCCAAACAGTACGGAAGGTCTAAACACTGTTACACACTAATAATAGTAAGTTTAATAGATAAGTAATGTCTACATATACATATACATAACATTTTTACCTTCGTACCTGTATATAAACGTCTGCCTACATATAGATAGAACTAAATACAACATAGTTGTGTACAGATGGCATATATACAGAGTCATGACACATGCGAAGTCTACATTAGGTCAGGAAACACTCGTTTCCAGAGCTAATCAAGCCTACACTTGAATGTTTCGACCGATGAGGCTTCGAGAGTATACGGGGGAGCTTGTTCCGCGCGTTCACCACTCTGTGAGAGAAGAATGAAGCGCGGACACTCTTGTTTGCTCTCGGTTTTTGGATCATCATATGGTGTCCTCTCAGTTGGGGCATCTTCATCGGCTTGAAAAAATGTGCTAGCCGGTATTTCAGCAAGATGTACTAGGATCTTGAAAGTTTCTATCAAGTCTCCACGAAGCCCTCTTCGTTCAAGGGAAAATAAGTTGAGAATTTTTAACCTGCTAGTATAGTCTAAGGGCTTCATACCCCGTATCAACCTAGTAGCTAACCTTTAAACACTTTCAAGGCCTTGTTTATCTTTTTGTAGGCTTGGACTCCAGGCCTGGATACAATACTCCAAATGAGGCCTAACAGACGTTTTGTACAGCGGAATCACTACTTCCGGCCCTCCGGATGAGATGGTTTTTATGAGCTGGAAAAGCGAGCCTCTCGCCTTCTTCGCCGCTAAGGCGCACTTCGCCCTGTGGGTTTGATGTCACTCTGGATTAGAACCCCAAGGTCTCCAGCTTCAGTGACTTGCTTCAACGTGCTCGGATTACCTGAATGGGGAAGCTGTCTTTGAGTAGACTTGTTGCTACCTTTAACGAGGCGCAGGCACTTTTCTGGGTTGAGTGATAAATCCCATTTTACTGACCAGTCGGATAGCTTTACTAAGTCAGATTGGACAAGATTCTGATTTGGATTTCCGACAATTTTCAAATCGTCAGCAAACATATAATGCGGAGATGATAAAGATATGGTCAGGTCATTGACGGATTCTAGAAGCAGTAGAGGTCCGAGTACTGACCCTTGTGGTACTCCACTGAATACGGGGTATACTTGTGAGCTGGAATCACCAACAGTGACTCTGAACACCCTGTTACAGAGTAAATCCGCCATCCACCGAATGATAATAGACGCTACCCGGTAATGATCTAGCTTCAGCAGTAGCAATCGACGATTTACCGAGTCAAATGCCTTACGGAAGTCTAGATAAGATACATCCAAATGTTCGCCTCCGTCCAATCGTTGTGTTGTTTCATCCAGAAAGCATAACAGGTTGGAAAGACAAGACCTTTTCTTAACGAATCCATGCTGATTCGCATCCAACAGTTTGTTCTCGGTTAGGTGCCTGGCAATTTTCTTTCTAACAGGTGTTTCGCACACTTTCAGTAGAATGCGAATGAGACTCACTGGGCGATAGTTACCAGTTGCCTCCTTGCTTCTGCCCCTGTGCAGAGCTATGACATTTACTTCACGCTAATCCTTAACCACTCTACCTTCGTTGATAGATTGGTTGGGCAAGTTGGTCACTGAAAGGGCTAATACACTGGCTAACGGACGGATGATAGCCGCATGAATGCCATCTGGCACCGGGGCTTTATGAGTGTTCAACTGCCGCGGTATGTTCTCTGTCGCATCAGGTGTGATTTCTTCGAGAGTCATTTCTGCGATCGGCACAGAATGTATGTCTACGGTGAGGTCTTGCTGACTATCCTTACGGTGGAACCTACGAAGTGCAACGCCATATGTTCCACTTTCTCATGAACACCAGTAAGTAGGTTGCCATCAGCGAGCTTCAGGCCGCCTATCTCCCCGCTCATCGCTGGCTTAGCTTGGACATATGCATAGTACCGCTTTGGATTGACTTTGGCATCTTGAGCAAGTGCTAATTCGTAGACGGCTCGTGCATTATTCTGAAGTTCGATCGTGCGGTCCCTTTCGCGAAGGTAGAGGAAAAACTCTTATGGCCACTTTTTTAAAAATTAACCAAGTCCTCTTTATTCTCCTGTGTGCCTTGTCTATTCTAGCTGTCCACCAGCGAAGTTTGCCTTGTGGGTGGCGTGTGGTCATTTGAGCGTGTTTTTCTGTGGGAAATTGTAGATTTCGTTTAATCAGTTCCCAAACTTCGTTTACCGTTCCTGAGGGTTGACTCCACTCCAGAGACTTTCGACCTATTATCAATCTGTCGATTTTAACTCTTCCGAAGTTGCGTGTTAATTTGAAAGGTATCGACTGCCGTCTGACGCAGAACTCAAAAGTGATAGTCACATGGTCACTTTTCCCAAGAGGAACACCCATCCTAAGTGAAGTAACCTGACTTTCGTGTCTGCTTACCACTAGGTTAAGCAGTGAGGGGACCTGCCCTATTCTAAAACGCGAGTTTCAACTCACGTGCTGAATCAACATTTTATCATAGAAGAATTCCAACAGGTCTGCTCCAAAACTTCCTGCAGAGGCTGATTCCTCCTCCCAGTGGATGCCAACTGCGCTGAAGTCTCCAAGAATTAGCAGGCAGTGTGGTTTAGCAGTTATGACCCTCAAAAGAGATATAAGCTTCGCATCCTCGATGGCTAGCGACATTGGACTGCGGTAGACACACACGACTGAAATGGTCTGTGTGCTCGACTTCACCACACTTTCTATTAGTTGAATGTTCGGTTTGCTGAGAAAGAAGCTCTGCAGCTGCAAATATCTTTAGGCAATTAAAAGTAGCACCCCTCCATCCTGCCTCCCGTCCGGTCCATTTTGTCTGTAATTCCTATATCCTTACGGATACAGCCCCTCGTACTTCGTATACATTCTGAGTCAAGATTCTGTGATGGCAATCACATCGTAACCACCAGTAGTAGCAAGCTCACCCCATTTGTTGTATATGTTGCAGGCGTTTGTGTAATAGGCTTCCACACGCTGGGGCTCCAACCGATCGGGTCTTTTATACTGAGGTGGGGAGCCCTCGGGTATAGTCCCCGAGGGCGGATTCCATTTTTTGCTGGCAACGGATTGCACATTTGTGATGCTATATTAGGGACCCTTAGATACGCGGGACTCGTTCGTAATAGGAAGAAAATCCAGCTGGAAGTAACGATCGGCGTCCCGTGCCTTTGGCTTGTGCAGGTAACGGACATCTTTCGTAGAAGCAGGATTTAGCGCGCCTGAGACGATTTCATATTTTTTAATTGACAGTCTTTATGTCCAGTGATCTCGCAAGCAGCTGATCCCGATGGAAAGGGTGTACGAGTTCCAAAGCTACCGGTCTTGGTTCCACTGATACGTTGGTCACCTGGTTCCATTTTCCCACCCTTAACACCCCACCTATTCCGATATCTCCTGATAATCCCCCCATACGAAATATAGTTGACAGATGGTATCTCAGCGCAAATGCTCGTTGTTTGCTGTCTCTTAAGTATGGTTCGGGAATACCATAGATTAAGAAGTTCCTCCTTCTGCCGACAGTTGCTTCGTACTTGTTCTCCAGGTGGGCCACCTTCGTACTAAGCAATTCACTGTTCACTTTCATCTCAGCCAGCTGAGAACTTTGTTCCTCAATGAGCGTCAGCAGTGTAGCTGCAGTTGGTGATATAGAGGAAGAATCTGTATCTACGGCTGTAGACTCAGTCGCAGATGAAAGGAATGTATTCGACCTTGTGTCAGTGCCTTTGAGCTGAAATCTAGTCATACAAATATTTCGAAAAGAGCATGTGGACCCCTCGGTGCACGTTTTTCTATGTCCATGTTCAAAGATTTCAGCCTTTCCTCATACGGCCTCGTTTTCTGACCCCGGACTGCCTTAGAGACTCGACGTTACACGGCCTCCAGGAGCAACATGTCCTTTTGGGGGTGTGATGGCCAGATCACGGTTCCATTCTCCAGATGCGGTCGAAAGAAACTGTTATAAAGAAGCTGAAAACAACTAGGATTGAGCTTCACTGGTTTCTTACAGAGTTGGAAGTATAAAACATGTGTAGTATCTCCGCCTCGAGATATTCCGGTGAGATTCAATAGTACGGAGTTTGTGGTTCCACAACAGATTCCATCTCGGTTTGGTCGTTGTCCGTCCGTACCGATCAAGTGAACTGCTGAAATAGCGAGGCGATATGAGGAGTGTTGAGTGTTGAAGCAGCTAGCAGCTATCTGAAGAAAGGTTCCAATAACGCCAAGGTGTTGCTAGCACTTTTGACGTTTGTTTAAGCGTTCGCGGGGCTCGAGAGGGTGTGCGAAACAGTGGTTCTTAGGTCCTTCGCAATAGGAAATGTCTGAATCGGGTACCCGTCGAGGTAAAACGTGGTTTTCAGAGAGCTGCGAATGTGCATAAATTTACACTTACCAGTACTAAACTCAAGAAGGTTCACTCGATGCCAGTTGAACAAAATGTCAACGTTCTTCTGTAGGAAGACAGAATCATCGGTGATGTTGATGGCTCGTCAAATTATGGCGTCGTCCGCAAGCAGTAATAAAGGGGATGTGACTGAGAATAGAAGATCGTTGACGAATATCAAAAACAGTAGCAGGCAAAGAATTGAGCTTCGGGGTACTCAAATGAGGCTAGGCCTGCGGGCAGAAAATACACCATTGACGCGCACCTTGTATAGACGCTTAGCGAGATATGGCTGAAGCCAATGAAGATTGTGCCACACTTCATAATAAGAAGGCTTGGCGATAAAACAGCATGGTTTACGCGGTCAACTGCCTTGGCAAAGTCGAGATATACCAAGTCTATTTCATTATCCTGATCAACTGCTTTGGTCCACTGATTGGTGGCTATCAGCAGATTTGTAGTACACGAAAGGCCCTTGCGAAGTCCGTGTTGCGCATTGGTGAAAAACTTACGAGAAGTGAGACACTCATAAACCAAGTGGTATTCAAGCGCCTCTAAGATTTTTGGGATGCATGATAGTAGAGCAATTGGTCTGTAATAACTGAAACAGCTACGACTATCACCCTTGAAAATGGGTGCGATGCTCGCGAGTTTCCAGTTGCTGGGTACAGTTCTCTGGGAAATGGATCGCGTAAACGGTAAGCCAAGTGAATCAACAAACTTTTCGGCCGCTTCACGCAACGCCTTGGGAGGTATACCGCCAGGATCAGAAGAACCGTCCTTAAGGCACCTGAGTTTAGCCGACAGTGCCGTGCAGGAGGTATCCACAATGTGAGTGCCATCGATTTCAGTGTCAAGATGAATCTGAGGAGCTGATAGTGACTGCGCCAAAAAACTGCTGTAAAACCCAGCGAAGACATCAGAGGCCTCTGTATCAGAGCTAGTAAGGCCCAGTGAGCCAATGAGTTGTGGAACTCCGGCTTTCGCCCAGAGTGTTGATGCTACAAATCAAAAGGGGCTATCTGGATCAGCGATAAAGCATTCTGTAAGACATTGTGGATAATGATGACGGTCACGTCGAATTGGCGATGTACACCGGTTCCTTAAGGCTGCGTATAGGCTTCGGTCAACTTCAGATCCTGAAAATCGGTAGCACGTCCAAGCTTACCGCCTCCTCAAAATGAGTTTAAGCATACTAAAGTGTAGTTGACTTGGAGGCTTGTTCCGTTTCTAATCCGATAATGGTGTAGATTCACCAGCGGCTGCGGGAAGAATGGCAGTGGGCTTCACAGAGAGGTCATCCATAGAGTGAATTGTGGTTTAGTTCACCCAGAAATGGGTTTCCAAGCAGTCATGTAGTTTCTTCACACCCATTTTCCGGAATCTTCTGCGATTATTAGCCCTTGGGCCGACCAGGTTCGTATTGCAAATGAAGTTGAATAAGACGATCGCGTGGTGCGGTGATTTTAAGGTCGTCCACCATCAATCTGTCGTGAACGAATAAATAATACACCCGCGACGGATTATGGCCAGTACGCTACCGATTGAAGCTATAAATGTGCTTCATTAAGCCCAATGCTCCGATTATGTGAAAGAAACGTGCAGACAGAATTTGCAGTACCTGCGTACCAGTAGACCGGAAAGCTAAGTTCTGGAATGTTAAAATTGCGCATCAAGAATCCTACGGTGGGTAAGAGTTCCAATCCAGATCATTAGAGTTCGTCTTTTGAATAGTGTCAAGAGAGATGACGATAGAGTAACCCTACTAGCCAACGATCTCAAACATTTTGGCCAACAACCGTTGGTCAGTATTTTACCAACGTCATGATTCAGCCAGACTCGTCAGTACGTTCACTTATTTATCATCTGTTGCAATTTTAACATCAAGACAACCAAGTTTCACTCAAGACGTTCCAAAATTGTCTGAACACGCACTATCATCGTGCCTTGGGATGTAAGTCATCTCGGCTCAAGAGGCCCGTGGGCTCACCAAGTGGTATAGCAATTTTACGTCATTTCTTATTTATTGTTTAGAAAACATTTTTGTTTGCCAACAGACACCTTAGATAACTATCTCGATCTAATCGACAGCTGTTTAACTCGCACACACAGGAGGTTTTGTAACGCAAATGGAATCCCCGAAACTGTGTGGAACGACTATTGTTTGCTATTTCGCATATGAACTGCCACTACCGTTAAGTTTCATTATCGATAGTTATCGGTAAGTGTTTCAATTTATCGATTGCCTATCTTCACTCCTTAGATCCCAACCTCAAAGCTTCCCAGTTTCATCAATTGTATAAGCAAAACATATTGAAGACTTGTCCGAGTAAGCCGGTTACAGTATACAAATTACACCTTCAGTCTATCACCAATGTAGGAACCTGGCTGTTCGCCAAGTACAACTTAATAATTGTACCCGGAAAGAGAAACCCCGCGAGCAAACTCGTCAAACTGTTCCCCAACTTATATCACAGAAGAGTTGTATATGGTACAATATACTTGGATTCATTATCATCCATTGATGATTATGATCTATCCAGAGAATGAAATCGTTAGCTTGGTGCCGCTAACCTGTCCCATAAAGAATGTCTGAATATGCAGTATGGGTTCACACTAGTGGCTGCTCCATCCGATTGAATAAGGCTATCAACAACATCCGGACATGCGGTATGCGTGTACATTAGTGGCTATTCCAACTTGATTCACTTAAGCTTTCAATAACGTCTGGGCATGCAGTATAGGTCAGACGTGTTGGTCGTTCAACTTCATTCACTTAAGCTATCAAGACCTTCTGAGTACGCATCCACACTTGCAGCTAATCCAACTTAATTCGCTTAGACTATGAAGAATATCTGAATATTGAGTAGTGATCAGCGATCGTTCAGCTTCTCTAAGGATCTCGGTTGCAACCGTGTTTTCCCGCTTGTTTGTTCCGTACGCGTGATTCTATGTACGCCTGCAATAGGATGTCTGGTAAAAACTCAGTGCCACTTTCTTCACTCATGCAACTAATTGCACGCTGCGAATACTCGTTCTTCTCCTAACGACTCATTCATTATTCCATTCCCCAAGATCGTTTCACCCGAACCTATTCGAGCGTTGATTGACACATTCGAGGATTCTACGCGTTTTTCGCTTGGCGCGCTATTGAGTGCCGCCGAGTGGGCTTCAACACATCTCGCGCTTTTATTTTTCCTTCTAGTTGCTGCCACTGATCCCAGACTAGGCTAGAACTACTTATCGTATTTCGGAACATTGCTGGAAATATACGGTTTGTTTCCTCACCCCGACGCATTCTTTAGTTCGATGCCTGTTGAGACTAGGTTTTGATTACTCTTTAAGAAAGACGTTCTAACTTGTCAGTGGACGATGGTCCAGCGCATACCCACCTTTCCACTACACATTGGTGAGCCCGATTAATGATCCCTTTCATTAGAGCGCATCTTTTTGGCTCACATCAAATCGGTGAGCCCGAATAATGATTTTTTCAGCGCTTTTCTTTCGGCCACCCTCACAATCTGGCGAACCTTATTAGTGAGCATTTCTTTCCTGAATTTTTTACTCTTGTTTCGGCAATCATCCGTTTCACGGGATTCGCCTTCAAGGTCGTTCAAAGGACAAAACAATCTTGTTGGCGCGAATCCTCCATTTTTAAATAGTTTTAAAATTTTAAAACCGGAATTTCAGACAAAGTAGTTACAGTGCATCAATAGTAAATAACCGGCGGTAATGGAAAAATTGAAATACACCGAATAAGTCCCAAAAGTACTAGTTTGTTGATGAAAAAGTTTTACGCCATTTTCGCGAAAATTTTCCGTTATTGGCGTTAGCTCATTTTTTCAAGTCGTATAAATGCGATCATTGCCATTTTTGAGGTGAAATACGTCATCTTATAACCTGAGAGTACTTCATTCTGAGGCGTTTTAAAGATATGGTCGAAATGGAAATATACGACCATACAATGTTGGCATTGCATTTCAACAAGAACACTAACACAATTGATAGTGAAACCTGTTTGACAACTTTTCCAGCTTCCTTGTCTATACGATAATTATACGATAGCTTTTTGTTTGCAAGATTTCAGGTACATACTGGTCGATAAAACGTTGCCCGTAGAAATGGTTGGAAATGACACTATCATATGGTTGTTTCTATTTTCAGTGTATTGGGAACGGCGTAAGAGTAGGGTAACGTGTCTCACTTTATCATCGAGAATCTTCGGAAGTAACTTCTGTTCACTTTACTGGATTGTTTCCAACTAGATTGAGGTCACGTGGCGTTCAAACGAAATGGTATACGGAAACAGATTAACCCAAGCTGCCTGCTGATCACTGAGAAGTATACCTCTCAGCCAGCCACACCATGATATTTAGAAATCCAAGTATCTATCGTGGTGCAGTGAAATATTCCAATCAGTATGACAGTCAACGAACTCAAAGACGATGGTTACCATGGGCGTAGGCTACGGCTACATGGTCAAGGTATATGTGCGTATTGAAGTACATTCTGGTGTATGAGGTCATTTATGCCACTACGGACACAAAATAAGAACGTATGGAGCATAATGATGAGTCGGTTTATTTCCATTAATCAAAATGTGCATCGCATTTCATTACATTCTAATATGGACCAGTTTTTTAAATGTATTTTTTCACAAACTACGCCCTTCTTTTTTTCACGTATCTTGCTTACGTTTCGTGTCGTTATGGAATGTCTTAGGGGTCGTTAGAAAGACAACGAGTGAAACAGTAATGTATTTATAGCTGTTTTGAGCTAGTGCACATGGGTCCGGTGTAAACACGATGAACGCTCCATGAACATCATCATGGATCATGTACTTTAAGCCTATGCCCACACTGTGCCACATCCGTCACACATTTCGCTCGGGTTTTTCTATATACGTTTGTGCATCGGTGTGTACCAAAGAGTTCAACATTTCTGATTAGTGTACATGGTCCCTTTGGGTACGCACACAGCGTCATACGCTCTAAAGCATGTGGGAATTCCCATAAGGACCATGTACAATAATCCTACGCCGTTACCATGTACCCCAAACGCTTCAAATACAGGTTTATCATCACTTCTCGCATGTGTTCGTTCTCCAAATTGTTCATGGTAGAAGTGGTTCGGAAGGAGCAGCTACTAGTGTGAACATATACCGCGTACTCAGACGCTGATCATAATTTAAGTAAATCGAGTGGAGCAGGTACTAGTGTGAACGCATGCTGCATCCTGAGACGTTGTTGATAGCCTAAGTTAATCGGGTGGGGCAGCTATTAGTATTAACCAATACTGCAAACTCAGACGTTTTGGATAGCTTAGGTAAATCAGGTTGAAGCATGTACTTATGTAAGCCAATACTGCAAACCTAAGACGTTCCTCATAGCTTTAGTGAATCTGGTTGAATTAGCCACTAATGAGAACGCATGCTGTATTCTGAGACGTTGATAGCCTAAGTCAATCGGGTGGAGAAGCTACTAACGTGAACCTATCCTACAAACCCAATCCGTGAGTGAGTTTGGAATAGCTTCTATTGTGAACGCACACTACATGATAAGATGTTGATACCCTAAGTCAATCTGTGCAGCAGCTACTAGCGTGAACCAATACGGCAAACTCAGACGTTCTTCAAAGCTTAAGTCAATCGGGTGAAGCATCTACTTATGTGAACCTATCCTGCAAACCCAAGACGTTCTACATGACTTAATTGAATGAAGTTGAAATAGCCATTAGTGGGAACGCGTAGTACCTGCTGAGACGTTGTTGATAGCCTAAGTCAACCGGGTGGAGCAGCTACTAACGCGAACCAATACTGCAAACCCGAACGTTCTACATAACTTAGTTGAATGAAGTTGAGGCATTTACTAATGTGACCCAATACTGCAAACCTTAGATGTTCTCCATAGCTTAGGTGAGTGAGGTTGAAGCATCTGTTATTGTGAACCTACGCTGCATACCCACACGTTCTTCATAAATTGAGTGAATCAGGTTGAAGCAGCTAATTGTGTGAACGCATACTGCATTCTGAAACATTCTTCATGGGACAGGTCAGCGCGATCATTCTCTGAATAGATCAGAATCAGCAATGGTTGATGATAAATCCATGTATATTGTACTGTGTACAACTCTTATGTGTAATGTTAGGTGGAAGACAGTTTGGCGAGTTGGTTCGCGGGATTTCCCTTTCCGGATATGACTATGAAGTCGTACTTGGCGAACAGCCAGGTTCCTACATCGGCGATGGACAGAAAGTGTAATATATATACTGCAACTGGCTTACTCGGACAAGTCTTCAATATTTTCTGCTTATAAAATTCATTAAACTTCGGAAACGTTGAGGTGGGGATCTAAAGGGTGACGACAGGCAGACGATAAATTGAAACACTTACCGATAACTGCCAATAATGAAACCTAACAGTGAAGGCAGTTCATATGCTAGAAAGCAAACAACAATCGTGCCACACGGTTACGGGGATTCCGTTTGCGCCACAAAATCTCCTATACGTGCAAGTTAAATAGCTATCGATTAGATCGAGTTAGTGATCTAAAGTGCTTCTTGGGAAACGAAAATGTCTTCTAAACGGTAGATAAGAAATGAATCAAAATAGCTACACATTTTAGTGAGCCCGGAGGCCTCATGAGCCGAGGTGCCATGCATCCCAAGATGCGGTGACAATGTGTGTTCAGACAATCCCGGAACATTTGCAGTAAAACTTATTTGTCTGTTTAGCTTCTAGACAAATAAGTTTTACTTCATATGTTCCAGGATTGTTTTAACACACATTACGTGAGCGGTAAGCTAAGTGGGTCGGTAGGCTGTTTAGCCAGCTCATCTACGGCCTCAAAAGATATGCCGTTGGGGTCGGGCGAACGATCCATAGGGCACCTGAGTTTAGCCAACAGTCTGTAGGTGAAGTTTCCACTGTGCAAGTGTCATCAAATTCAGCGAGGAACTGGTGGCGACTGCACAAAATGGCCGCTGTGAAATTCAACGTGGGAAATAGCGGCCTCGATCTCAGAGTTAGTGGAGCCTACTGGGCCTAAGAATTGAAGAGCTTCGGCGTGTGCCATGCGAGTCGACGCCGCAAGTTGGAAAACGTCATTTGGATAGACGATAAGGCGATCGGTAAGACATTGTTGATAGTCATGACGGTCTATTTCAGTTGGCAACGTACACCGATTTACTGAGACTTATTTTGGCCAATTTCAAATCTCATTAACTTATAGCACGTCCAGGTATACCATTTCTCCATAATGAAGACCCGAATAAATCGGTACCATTCAGTTTATCTGTCATAATTTCAAGCGGGTGTCCGTTGATCTGAAAGAAAATCGTTCAAAAAGGATGCATCAAGGCTCATGGAGATTACAGGAATAATCAACAACAGATTAGGATTATGAAATCAGCAGGGTTTCCTTGGTAGGTGATCTTGCGACTATTCCTATTACATCAGCCAATGACTGATGGCGAGGGGCCAAACCTGTGATCAACAGCGGTGTAAAAGAAGATATACCGTCTGAGGAAGGTCCTGGAATGGAGCTTGCAAACCTTCGTATCCTGACCACTGTGGCCGCTGTGAGCCAATAAGATTAAGAATTTCTCAATAAATCCTGTGATGGAGAAAGAGCGTGTAAGAAATAAGTCCTCACGGAGTCATCGAGATTCAAGTGGACACACATCAAGAATCACAAATCGTGACACAAGTCACATGCCGCAGGCCGGTGGCGACCTTGGTAGCCGTTGATGGATTATTATCAACAATCAGTATAGCCCTTTTCAGGCCAGTATATACCATTTGATTGGGTCGTTGCGCGGCGACAAATTTTAACCAGATAAACTTGAGTCCACCCTGAGTACATGCTGGAGGAGCCCATCTAGTGAGTACTTTTAGAGGTGCGGGAGGGAAGCCTAGCAGACCGTTCCGAACTGAGACTCTAAGAAGAAATGTTTCGTAACCGATGCAATCAGGGCTGCGTGATTTGTGGGAGGTAAAAATTGGTAGAAGGTTGATTCCACTACGTATTCGTTTTTACCAGGAACTGAGATTTCGTAGGCGGTGGTCGAGGACGTACTTCGGGGTTAGTGCACCCGCCAGTGATGCGCAGGAAGTAAGAGGAATTAGGAGAACCACGACCGCTAGCTTTACTTGAAGCCGTTAAATGTGCCTTGGTCTTGGCCACTTGACGTCACTTCTTTCTTGTAAAAAACGGACGAACACGGCTTCTGATAAGTTATGATGACTAATTTCAAAAGGTGGGTTGTGTTTAACATTTCCCCGATGACTAACTTGACGGGTAACGTGATGGGAAGGCCAGGCGACTTTCTGAAACCCTGAGGTACACTCCACTTGAGGTTACCAAACTGGTAGAATTTGGATGGAAGTTCTCATTCGTAAATGACCTGGCCTGGCCGCTTGGACAGTGCGTGGAAGAAAACTGTCCCCATAACATTACCCTTCTTTCGCGGATAGCTCGGTCCTCAAGGTTGAAACCAACATCCCATCTGAGCCGTAGAAAGCGTCGTCGCCTTTGTTGTCACAAGAAATCTGTGAAGGCCCAGAGCTGCATCCTGGTTATGGGGGGTTAGTACGGTTTTCATGTCTGAGAATGCACGCTGAGTATCTTCGAAGAGGTTTTAGCAAAGGACATTTGTGCAGCATCGGAAGTCATGTGGACTCTACAGTGGCTTTCGGGAGCTTCTTACCTCGGCATATTCTCAGTCATTACTGTGTCGGTTACGCCACCAGTTCTACTCTGCGTGTCCCTGAGCAAATACCCCATGCAGACAAAATGGATATCTTCTTGAGACAAGTACCTTCAAAATGGGATCGGTGACGGAAAGTTGAGCACTGCATATCGTTCTGAACTGTTACGCGGCAGCCTAAACAATCACATAACTTGGCCACTCGCGATCCGCCAGCACAGTTTGGTCTGGGGCGTGTCATTGTGAAAAAGATGCCGGAAGTAGAAATTTACGGGTAATTTACAACAATAAGCGGTTACAAAAACTCAGCAATAAGTATAATTAGTGGAACGTTTTTGAGAAATGAATAATGATAACCGATAACGATGGTAGCAACCGTGTGCAAACTGTGATGCACAGGACGGCGATAAAACACACATAAGTTGACGGAGATAGCAAGTTTCGAGTTACCCAGGAACTTCAAAGCCCAACAGAAAAACAACAAAGACAGCGCTAACAGGTAGAGAGTTACAAACTATACAGACACGTAGGAATATAAAGCTACACGGACGATCTAATCGGCTGTGCTAGTGCTCTAGTTTGGCGACATGACCCTCCTAAGCAATATTCATATAGCACTTCCACGGTGGTATAGTAACATACTGGTACAGTATTTGTGTACCCCCGCCTTAAGGTTTGCTGGTGTAGATCGATGGTACTGGATGTGTGAGTTTGAAGCCAATTCAATCTCACTGTGACGGTCACAGTTCGTTCCGTCCGCTTCCATCACGCGAACTATCAAAACGATGAACGTGTTGAGTGTTGAAGCAGCTGGCGGCAGTTGCGCTCTTGCGGAAGTTGCATCATTTTCTCGTGCAGCGATGGGATTACAAGTATGAAGGCCATAAGATGGAGGAACGACGGAAGGAGAGAAGAAAGGTGGGAGAGAAGGGAATCAACAAGTATGGATTACCAATGGCCATTTTGGAACGACCCAGTCGTCTGCCTGCTTGACTGTATCGATTGATGCTGCCAAGACAATGTTCTCCAACGGCACACTCCGTATCGAATAGATTGAGACGGCGAAACAATCTCTTCTACGTAAGAGGCTGATACGTGTTATGAGAACCTCTCACTTTTGGCTCCCGAGAATCTCCGTATCAGCCAAGAGAAATAGGTCTTCTTCAGGATGATCCGGTAAACAGCATTTTGTCCGTCAGTATAAGGTCGTCCACCAAGCTCTCGCAGGCTACAGGAAACAGTTCTGGTTTCAACGGACGGTGTTCACACGCTATCCTCTTACTAGCCTTCTTCTGGATAGCCCTGAAGCAGTTACATGTTTCATCCAGTACGGCTGACGTGATTCATCGCTGATCTCCGGTAGTGGTCTCACCAGTGTGCTACAGATAAGTGAGGAGGTACCGATTGTGAATCTCTCGAGAGCTCTACTGACAACTGATGGCCTGTCACTGGCTTTCTTTGCCAGCAGCATAGCGTTAATACTAAGGGAAAGGTCCAGTGGGTCGCGTTTCCAGCAGACAGTGACTAAGGTAGCGTCGCCGATGCGGTATGTCCTAGCACTGTGGCGAAGAACACGCATACTATTTGATTTGAGCTTGATGAAGAGCAGTCAACTTTGTACGGACCATAGATACAAGGTATGCATGCCTCTGAACTTTTCTGCGTTTGCAACGCAATGCAAAACACGACGGAACTTCGTATCATTAGCTAACATCACAGAAGGAGGGTAAATAACACCTACGAGGTCGCTTAATTGGGGCTGAGGATAGTAAGAATCCGCTATAGAGCATTGTGTCGCCTAAGTAGTGGGGTTAAATGGCCTGGATAGCTCGCTGCTGACTCTGTGTATTTGAAACACTGGGTTCCCTATAATAATTTCATCAATGCAGTAAGAACACATATGTTGCGATATGTTAACATTTCGTTTACTCTCATCAGTTGCAAACGTAAAATATGCGAGTTATATGACACACAAATAGAGATAGACAGGATACGGACACGCATACAGTCACACCACACATGTGTCCTTACAACCACTGCAACCTATGAGTTGTTTCAACCACTTTTGTGCGCACAGCGCCGGCTGGTGAGTTCGAATCAACATGGCTTCGCTGAAGGCCAGTAGCTTCGGGTTCTTTTGATGTAACAACATTTTGAACGATCTAGGTGGGTCAATCTGGTGACCTGTTATCATGGGGTGTCTGGCTATTGATGATGCGGGGCTTCGAGTAACTGATTCACCGGTTTCAGATTGTTGTGTCATGAGTTGTTCCAACCAGTTCGGGACGTGTTCTGCCCATATAAATGTCACCGCATCTGCAAGTGAACCGATAAACAACGTAAGAGACAGATTGGTCAGATCAACTGCGTTCGCGATTATGTAGAACGGGTCCTTTGGTGGTTTGAACCACGTATAACTGGACAGCTGCATACGTACGGAATAGAGCACATTGCAATTTGTGCTTTATATCATTTGCCGGATGATCACCTTTGAATTACAAAAACAAGAATATATCTTTCTTTTGAACGGTTTGCACTGGCTCATTGCATTTGTTCATTCTGCTATGATTGTCAAGGAACTTTCCGGGATATCCGTTTGTCAGCAACGTATTGCTCAGCATGTTTTGTTCTGTCTGCAGCCTGTCGGGGGTGCAAATATGTCTGGTCCTATGAAATAAGGTTTTGACCAGACCCCGCTTGTATGCTATGGGAGCAGAGCTGGAGAACTGGAGATATTGTCCGTCCCATGTTGCGTTTGCGATGGACCGACCGCTGTAATGTTTCATCCCCACGCCTAGCGACCGGCGTAATTAAACGCTTTCGTGAAATAGAAAAAGAGCAGCAACTGGGATGCGTTTTTTGGCAGCCATGCTTCACGAATCAGTAACAGTCAGTAGGTTGGTTGTGCACGAATGGCTACCTCTGGAGTCATGCAGCTCCGATGACAACAGTGAGCTCGTATTTAAGCGAGCGCTTACTAAATCGTCAATCATGTTCTCCAGGACTTTCGGCATGTTTGGTATTACAACAGTCGGTCTTAAATCGCTGGTTTTCGTTTCCCCTCCATCTTTGTAGATGGAAGACATGAGGCCATGCTTCTAAGCGACAGGAATGCTGCCAGCATGGTACGACTGACCAAATAAACTAACAAGCGATTCCGCCGGTTCATCCGTGCATTCTTACAGCGTAACTAGAAACATCGCCTGAAACCACAACGAGTTACAACGGGTTGCAGGAGTAACCTGGCGCGTGCGTTAAATGGGATGAAATTGAAGAGCAAGTCCGGGGGACGATTAAAATTAAAAGCTGTGGCACGTGGTTCGGTAACGGCCGAGTTGCTGAAGACAGGTGCACACTGAGCACCTAATACCCCTGCTGCCTTGGAATAAGGAGTGGGGCGTCTTGAATGTTTTATGGGATAAGATATAGTGGTCTTTGATTTGGTCAGGGAAGCCGTGTGCCCGAAGAATCATATAAGACAACCAGTTCTGGAACCTACAAGCGATTACTGATTAACCTAGCAGTCGAAACGTACGGTTGCTATTCACTGACAGACAGCATTTGAACTTTGTGTATGAGGCACCATCTTGTGGAAGGAGGACCGCATTCCATTAGACGCGCTTCATTTTCATTAGACGCATGGTTACAGATGTGAACCAAGAGGACTTGCGGGCTCGGCATAAAGTGCATAGTTGGACTGAAATGTTCATAGCGGCACTCAGATAGAAAAACTCTGCCCTAGGCTTTCATCTACCGCCCTATACCCGCTAGGCTGTAATCAGTTGGCTTGAGGCGGACGTTTCTGCATCTCTCAAAAGCCGGATGGTCCAAAATTGAGTCATATTTGCACCGCAGGACAGGTGATGGTGTTATCACCTGTTAAACGGAGGCCGAGTGTAGCGCGATAGCATGCGCCCAATAACGCCCCAAATTCAAAGACGTCCACCTTGAGCGGTTCAGTAGTTGACACCGTATTTGGTTAGAGTAGTCTGCAACCGTCTGTCTAAGTTGTGAGTGGGTCGACCTGCTTGATGAGTCCAACTCCCTGGACGAGATTGTAGGACTCAATGACTGCAGCACTGGGGTTAGGCGAGACCAGCGTACCGAAAGCTCAAATCACCTAGAACGATGGCACGGCATCACTGAGTCTTGCAGGACCTGTCTTGTGATACTGTGCAGTTGCTTCTCTCATTCTGAGGCTAAGGACGGGGCATAACAAATGGGGCCGATGACGTGTGACTAATGAGATATCCTGAAATGTATTACCAAGGACTTTTCAAGTGAGAACAGGGCCAGATCTTACTTCAAGGCTACATATAAATCAGTGCTAATGCAAACCAGTACGCATCCATTCGGCTTGTTGACTAATAGTTACGAAAGATAGGTTGAGGGAAGAGGTTTATCCTCCACTCGGATAAATTAAGCCTCCGTCATGTTTCCACTACGCATGTAATGTTAAACCTCTTCGAGTCCGCAAGCTCTCACAATTCTTCCAAGTTGTTCTTTAAAGACAGCATCAGTGGGCGTACATCGTCAGCTAGCTATGCATACTTGGGTAACTCAATCTCGCGTTAGAGTCTGCCTTTAGAAGTGTACCCGATACATCCTGAGCAAGACCAATCTACTCGGAGTCGCCTATGACTGATGTTTTCACTGTGGGAACAGTGTGGAGTTTTCACTATTTTGTACATCATTTTGCTAACTTTGCGTATCTGTTGCATCAGACCACATTGTACATTTTTGCTCGACTTGAGTGAAAACAACAAGATAATGCGTTTCCGAATGAACTCTGCTATACGTGCTTGTTGGTTCTTCCTGCGACGCCAGTGGTTACCATCCAGTTTAAAACATCCTATTTGTTGGATTAACTTTTAGCTCTGTTACGTCGCATCCTCAGCTGCGCTTGGAACAATTCGAACACTTTTCAGCGCCATTGGAGGCCTCACGAGCATTGTCGATCTTTGGTGAGTCCAGTCCTTGACTTCACTCGCTAATTTCGTATCTAGAATTATTGTCGTTCACACATCTGTTCCTCTACAAAGGTAAGGCCCTATTGATTACCCCAGGCATCCTGGTCATTTTGGTCACATTCACCGTCTCA
>JTDE01005004.1:24778-42628 GCA_014338405.1 Paragonimus skrjabini miyazakii
GCGTGCAAGATGCCGCTATTGTTATATCGACGTGACGTCGGAGCACACGTGGATATTACTTTTCAATTTGTATCACCTCTGAAACACATTGGACAGCATGTCTTGGGAAAAGAGTGATTAACAAGTCTGGGAATGACACGGAAATCAGGTGTGCTGGGTGAAGAAAGTGTTGAATACATCGCGCCCAGCATTCATTCAGTTTCAGTGTTGAGTTGGATCTAGCAAACAATCAGTGAATAATATCGTGATTTTTGGAAAGCAACGCATCCGCATCATCCGACTCATCTACGCCGTGTACAACCAAATCACGCGTTCGACCGTACCGGCAACTTTTAGGTTATAGTATGCTGTTTGTCGGGTCCTCTCGATCGCTCAAAGAAAGTCAGGTTGAATCGTCAGGCGAGAATTGTTGAGTGTTTGCGGGGGAGATGCTGTTGACAGGCCTTTCTTGAGGTTTTCTCTTTGAACAAGCGTGACACCGATTAGCCGTGAGCGTCCGTCTTTTTGAAGTTTGGGGAGCCTAAATGGTGTAAGTTTATCTTCCACACCTAGCCTAAGTGGGTCAGTTAGGTGTTCGCTGCAGCTGATTATCCGCTTCCCTTTGAGAGAACAGCGCGCCTTAGTTTGTGCAGCATTACATAAAACGAGACTGTGTCTAAGCAACTATTTGAGAACTATCTTTCTAGAGGCAAGTATCACAAACGCCTCCTCATAAACTCGAATTTTTCTCTCCTATGATGTCTGTTTTATTGTTATATTCTGATAATTGGTTTATTGTACAATTAATAATTGTGTACGGAATGCATTTATGCGTATTACGTTACAACGTATACAATGATCACGCTCATCTGAGCGTATTTCTAATGGTTGCGTTGAAAAATAGATTATTATTATTATTATAACTCGGGACGATTATCAGGCTCTTGCCTGGCCTTTTGAGCTAAGGAAGAGTTTTGTGATCCTGACGTAACGTCAGCGGCTTGTAACTTACCTGGTCCCTGCGGATGGGTGACTGGGGCGCACCAACGCACTGAAAGGTAGTCACACCGCGTTTACTTCAGTTCCGCTTAGTGTGTTCTGTCAAGCCTTGTTCAGTGACGATCACAGTAGGCGGACGGCTTCGGCCGAATGCAACCAGGTTAAGTTCAACTGACGCTGACGCATTAGGAACGCATATTTCAAGATGTGAGCGGCTGAATGGGTTATTTCTCTGTCTGCATCTCGCGTGATGCTGTCCCTAGAAGTATCTATTCAGTAAGTCACATTGTGGTGTCTGAGGGCCAGGTTGAGTGATATTTAAAGACTTGAATATCTGTAGGAAACTTCGGATCGCATTTACAATGATTCCAGCGGTCACAGAAGTCAGAAGACGTGACTATGATGGGAGACCCTGATAGTTTTGAAAGTTGTTCACAAACGTCGGCAGCCGGATTGTTTGCAAGTTCCATGCTGAATAACTAATCTGCGAAGCTTGTAAGGTTTATAAGATTAACCAACTTGATAACAATAACAAGACTTGCTAAGCGTGCTGTCCTGTGATGTTTTACGGTGGCACGGGGTTTCGCTACGTCGCTATGGTAGATGGTACATTGGTGGCGGCAGTGACATGTGGCGAATTTCACCAAGCGGAAATAGCTGAAGGTTGATTGAACTTTTTGCTGTAATTTTAATCTTTTACACGAACGGTTTGCGATAATGACATCGTTTCTTCCTTCAAGGAGAGTGACAATACGCAGTTTCCGGTTTACTTCCTACTGCGGGATAGCTGGAGGGTTTTCGTGTTCTTTAACGATAGCGATATCGTTGTGCCAAACCGACTGATGGTAATCATATTGTCTCTTCTCTTCACACCAAAAACGCCGATCAATGGCAGTTATCTTCAACGTCTGTTTTCACCGTTCAAGTTAGACGATTGGTGAGCAAAAGTAGAAGGCGACAGCTCTCGACATTTCCGTTTCTCCGAACGAGCAATATCGACAGCAGACGAAAGGCTACAGCCGCAATTTTTCCTGCCTCTACTAGAGGGCCTAAATGAGTGAAGAAAGGAACACACTCACCTCTACTGTATACATAAATCCAAGAGTGGGTAATTGCACGTGATGGCTAGATCTGAGCCACGTGACACTTAAGCATGTGCATTTTGACATGCGCAATGGAATGCTTATTTTTGGGATCATGAACCGGAATAGCGATTCAGGTTAACTTCGAGAGCAACCACTGTCGTATCACTCACAACATGTTCAGGGAAGGAGCTCTAAGCCCTACAGACCTCTACCAAGTGGCTGTACCTAGGTTCTAACCTCCATTACTGACTATTCGGCTTTGTGATGTGACCCCTAAGTCAGCTAGTAACGGCAATTATGGGTAGAGATCTGTACGGACGAGTCGATGCATTCAGAATCTTCAATACACGTATTAGGTTGCCTTTGGGTCCTCAACATTAAGGAGAGAACAAGTCATGTCCACTAAGCTGCTCGTAATGGGGTTCAACATTCAGTCCCCGTACTGCCTGTGGAATAGGCCTATGGATGTCTCCCATGGTAGCTTCGCTATTTCGCGGTTGGGCAGGCGTGACTAAGTTCCCCTGCCCAAGATGAGGCTAAATAAAACTTTTGTAAAGTTTGTCAAAACGCGATCGCGCGATTTTACTAAGCAAGAGCCTCAGAAGAGCGTTTATCTCAGCGTCAGAAACATTGCAAATTTTGAGAACTATCGTTTCAGGACCGAGTGAGCCAACCGCTTCTTCATGAACTGGATGTTTCATCTCTCATTATGTCCGTTTTGTTATGTTACTCTCATAATTGGTGTATAGTACAACTAACCCTCAAGTGTACGGTATGCGCTTCAGGTTACAGTATGTATATTGATCACGCTCATCTAAGCGTGTTTCTCGCAGATGCGTTGAGAAATGTACCATTATTATTAGTATGCGACAAAACGGTATCTGAGTCATTTTCTCCACTTGCCGTTGGAGCAGCACTTGTCTAAGGGAGCGAGTGATGCCGTGTTTATGCTTCATGGGCATGAATTTCCGTATGTCGTTAATGAACTCGGTAAGGTTTGTGTTAAATCACTGGTAAAGGGTGCTGACGTCCCCTTGAACGGCATTAGTGTCAGTGTTGCAGCGGACCACACGCCTGCTCTTAGTGTCATCTTCAAACAGCATTAGGAGAAGGAATATTTCAGATGGCACGTCATGGATGCGAATGGAGAAAAGCAGTAACCGTAGGATGGAGCCCTGTGGAACTGCAATGAAGTTGATTCAGGTGAATGATAGGGGAGAACTCACGCACACACGGCTTGTCAGATATAATCCAATTCAGCGAAGAAGACCGCTTGTAACGTCATAGCGATGAAGCCTAGCCAGTAAGAGGAACAATTCACACCATCAAATGTATTCGTAGTCAACATATACAGCACCAATCCCTTCGCCATTATCCGCAGCAGAGGCCACTTGGTCCGCAACTAACAGAAAATTCGTACCGTATGCGCGGCCGCTGGGAAACATATTGCCCGTCCCGGAGGTAAGTTTGTGAGTCATGAACCGAAGTTTCGAGGATCTTCAAAGCGCAAGATAAGAGAGCAATTGGACAACAACTGCAGTGCTGCGCTTCAATAGACATGGCCGCAATCTGTCAACTTCCAACCTTTGCTCACTGTTTCTAGTCCAATGGTTTGTGACTACGAGACCCAGTAAGACAGCCAACTGTGTAGCCCCATGAGCAAAGACTACGTGAAGGTGTTTTCTACCCAGGTGGTGTAAATGTGGTCTTTTGAAAATACGTTAGTAAATTGTCCGCTGTGGTACGAGAAATGGAGTGCTGAAAGTGTACGGAGCAAAATCGGTGGGTGTAATGTTTGCAAGCTTATTGCTACAGAACTGAACGAAAACTCAAGAAGCCGCGCCCCAGGATGTGTGAGTCCTTGTGGGCCGGTTAGGTGGAGCATGCCTGCTTCGACCCAACGGATTTCCGGCACAGATTCATGCAGACCTTTTCGATCATTGAAAATTCGCCGGTATAATCGTTGTTGGAAAGTCACTCGACCTTTCTCGCGCCAGTTTGCTTTAAGGCTTTTGGAGTTACGCATAGACACGGTGATCATCTGGAGTCCCCGGTGTCATAAAGTGCCCATGCTGGATGTCATGTGTAAAGCACTGTAATCATTCGTGAAACCATTTGATGTATCTGCTTACGGTGGATAATGAAGTAAAATAGTGGCGAGTGATCCAAGGCTTCATGGATAGCACCAGTGAGTCGGTCGCACATGTCTTCAGCGGTCAGCGATGAACTGGATTAATACCACTGGGCAACAACAAACAATGCACGGTGCGCATTCAACCGTAAATCTCTTGACGGAGCCTCAGCCATTAAAGTAATCTGGGCACTTAAGAAAAAGATTAAGGTCACTAAGGCATGGGCACTGTAGCCAAGTGCGGTGTCCATCAGCAAAGTGCCTATCACAGACTCTTTGTTTGCAGAGACAAGGACTAAACAAGAATGTGAATGGTCTCCGCGCTGTTTCGTATGATAGGTAAGCTTTTCAGTAGGTCTGAAATCCCCCAGTGCGGCTAGGTACGTAAAAAGTGTTGCATCTGTGGAGCCTCTGCAAGAACAAGACTGAAAGCTAATTTGTGGTGGGTTGAAGTAGCCTATTGTCAGCGTGAGTAACCTATGGTATAGATACGGTTGAGTCCATATAGGATTGCTTAATCGTATTCGCAGCAAAGGTGGAGGGGGTGACATATTGCGCCAACCAGTCAACCATAAGCGTCTGGTAGTATGACGGAGAACCACACTGAGTTTGGGATAACAGCAAACATTGAGTGAGACAAGGAACGAGTTTGGGAAGTATGAAATATTGGTTACCACTGATACATCTGAAAAAAGTCAATAGTATCATGTAAGATGTCTTGCGTACTGACAGTTCGTTTTCATCTCACCACATATTTTTGTTGCATCCGACGACCACTGGCAAGTAACGGCTTTTTGCCTGCCGTTAAATAGCTTGCATAACAAACTAACTTTTAATCTTAGATTCGAACAAAACGGAGAATACCACCCTCAGAAGCTTTGCTGAAAAGACGCGAGGATGAGACTCTTTCCAGACATGTTTACCACAAGTCCTCTTGGACAGGACAACATCTGAATTTTAAGAGTTCCGTACGGATTACACAAAAACGTGGCCTCGTTAGGACTACGTTTCACAAATTTCGACGTATTGTGACGGAATATCGGTTAGAAAATGAACTGATGTTGTTATAAGAGATTCTGATGGAAAATGGTTAACCCCGAAAGTTTTATCCGAAATGTATTCCACGCCAAAACATACGCGTGCTACATCCATCATTGTTCCTCGCAAGTATGTCTATCTAACCCTGCTTTTCAAAGATGATACTGTTTCAGCCCTGATAAAACGTTGTTTAGATGCAGCGCTCAAGCGATTTTACAACGTAGCCCTACTCGTCTGTGCGGATGAAACGACCCGTGTTCCAACTACACCTTGAAAAAACGTGGTACTCCTTTTCATCCAATCCAATATTGCATATGCGTTTTATCGTACCTGTGGAAGCAGAAACGTCGGCAAGACTATGGGGCATCTTAGCATACACATTAACGAACACATACCAAAATGGTTTTTGATTTCGGGGGTCGCTGTGGCGTCAATGCCATCATAAAACACCTTCTAGTGGCTGGGCACTCACTGAATCCAAGGACGACCTATGGAGTGTTCTTTAGACCCAAACCAAAGCGGGCCCTCAGTACTGCGCAAGCTGTATCAATCCACCGGCTGAATCCCACTCTATGCGCCCGGAACAGTTGGCGACTAGCCTTTCGCTATGCTGAGTAAAATGCAACTGGAACTGCTTGACTCCATTTTACTTTCGAATTTTTTCTTAACTGGAATTTCTTAGACCAATGTATTCTTCACACAGTTCAATAACTACCGGATCACCCCAATCCAGTCAAAATACATATTGCGTTACCTTTTCAATCAACGTAAATCGACGAGTTCTCTTTCAACTCTGGGTTGACTCGTATAGATTTTTCAAACATATCTCCCTATTTATATTCAGTCTGTATGGATTTTTAACCATCTCTCTCTTTGGACACCCATTACTCTTTTTACCTTCAGCAATTCCATCAAATTCATATTCATGTTTATGAGTACGCTTCAGTTTCGTTTTGCCGCGTCCTCTTTGGTCACCTGACTAATGGTCTCTGACTAGATCGATTTCGCTAAACCGTCTGCTCCCCACAATATAGGTATGTCAATTTGGAAGGGGTTACGGAGAAGAAGGGTGAAACCACCGCCTTTGTTCGTTGGTCTATCATTTCGAAATAGGAGCAATTAGGTTATATCGAGCTCAGAATCAAGATGACTTGGTTAAAACAGTGACGGAATGCTCTCAATGATGGATGAGTCGTTATCGAAGCAAGGCGTAAAGGGTTTTTCCGTCAGGATTTAAACGTTTGGCTGAACACATATCCCACAGATGTTATTCTGAATGAGTGTAGGTTTCCAGGTTTACTGATCAGCCTGACTTTTGAGGGCAATCGGGGTACGTCAACGCGGTTGCCGTCTATTTCAATACAGTCGGCTAGAATATCGTCGTCGAGACTCTACCCATACTTAGGGAACCATTCGCCCCGTAGCGCCTGCTGGGTGATTGGCCTTCAACCTCTCACGTTCGGCTTCGGAATGATTGAGGTGTAAAGTGATAAGTCCCAAAACTGGATTCAGTATTTGGTAATATGCTGAGGGGGTGCATCTGTTTTCTCAGGGCACTCACTACGCTTTTCGATACACGCAGCAACCATTCATCTGAGTCAAAGATAGAGCGCAGGATTCCGCAAAACCAAACTTTCTGGCCTTGAGGCAGATACAAGAAACTTTCCTTATTTTACATCGCTTTTTGTAGTGTCACCGCACATATCACACGCATTTCTGATAAACACATTGCGAGAACGGTCATGTCTGGTAAACGACTGCCACCGCTGTTGCTCAATACATGGCCTATTACGATAAACTGAGATGCTACCGAGAGAACGCAACTCGAGGGATGTTAGAAGAACATATCCAGCTTTTGATACGCTTGTAAAGACGACACGCACCAGCCCCGGTCTGTTCACGTGCGTTAAGCGAGTCTTTGTCAGATGGGTAACGCAACTGAATTAACGCGAGTAAACCAAAGTTCACAGTTGTGTTCACCGTGTAACTGGAGAGCTGAGTTAAATTATTATCTGAGGGCACTTATTACCATGGAGTTCAACCGTGAAGCGGAATGTTTTTTCTCGATGGTAGGCGTGCCTATGTCCATCAAACATGTCATTCGTTAAAAACCGAGTTCAGGCGAGATTTTCACATCTTGAGTTGGGTAGTACACACTAGCGTCAGAAACATCGTTATGGAATATGCTGAGTTTGCATGTAGAATCGCCGATGATGGCCCTAAAGTGGCGGTAGCCCCCACAAAACTTCTACACAACTGATCGAAAGGATTATAGCTGACGCAGCTACGTCGGATGCGGTCCAGTTTGGCGGCGGACAATGCGGCCTGCAGCCTTAGTGGGAAGCCGAGGCGGGAAGTATAACAGTAAGCACTACAACTACAACACTACAACACACGGTCGTTCACATGGATCAGATCAGACTGTGAGATAAGGGTAAATTGTTTCATCTTTGAACACCAGGAAGAAATCATGGTGGACAGAGGTAGCGTCATATTGGTAAGTTGCAAGACGTTGATAGCTCAGTATAAAAGCAAATAAGACTAAACGTGGTGAAAGAATGAAGCATAAATTCGAAAAAAGTAAATGCCTGTGGGGAATTATTAGGCCTATAGAACCTGGAAACTACAGCTTATATTCAGAACAAAGGTTGTGCAAATTGTGGGTCACATCAGCTGCGTGCAAAATGCGCACCATTTTACACTTCTTGACTTTGGATACCAGGAGTTTGGTCTGAGATCAAGCGTATGAGGTGATCAGATCGCTTTGAAGAACTGTAGACTCCTCGGAATTTTCGATGCTAAGCCACAGTGGGACATCACAAGCGATTAGTAAGGGGTGTGAGGAATCCGCGTAGTCCACCATCCAGTGTCAAGTGACAGCATTTTGCGAGAAATAGAGCACATGTTGAACTTCTCAAAAGCAATCCAAAGTGATCCGTGAAAACGTTCATAGGTAAGTACTTTCTAATATCGTTAATGAAGTTAGCTACTCTTGCTTTTAAGGATGTATTTGTTTCAGATTAATTATTGGTAGGGCTCAACCACACCAGTAATTTATAGCTTTTTCGAAGGATCTGCTGCTACGCCATCTGCACTTAGTAAACTGGAAGGTTGAAATAAACGCACTTATGAAATGTGAAAACGTGAGCTAACACCTATTATGGGTTGGCCGCATTGAAACGGTAGAAAATGTTTTCATCATCAAACTAGTAATTTAAAATTTTCCCCGTATACTCTAGTTTTCTCACAAACACTTCTTACCGACAGCTGATACATTAGGCGTATTTGGCTCAGAGTTTGATCTTAATATTTCCAAAGATATTCGAAAACGAGAAGTCACGATCGAATCAACTTATTCCCTCAGAGTGACTAAGTGTCACTAAGTGTCCAATGCACACGGAAGCTACAATATTCTGATAAGCAAAATGGATTGCTTTTGAGGAAGGGTAAACGTGGAAAGCTGGATCGCCGATCTGTTAAAAATTTCATCTACAAAAAGCAGAAACATAATACTAAATTTCAACTCAATGTCTGAACGACACACTAAAACTGTAGTGACCTAACCAAACGAATGATGAAGATAACCGAAAATGGCGACAGCACTGAACAATCTGTGACGGTTAGGAATGGATGCAAGGTGAATGCGTAGGAATAAAACGAGAATAATTTAGAATAGGGTTGGAAAATGGAAGTCCACTGAGTTGAAAAGACTACCACGCACGAAAAAGGGAACAGCGTCAGAGGGTATATTGGAAGGACTTCGTAAGTATAAGTGCACACGCGACGCAAGATGGTAAAGCGTTGGGCGTTTGTAGGTTGGAAAACAAGTGGAGTTAAATATGTTTTTGCCGTGTTTACAATTGAACTACATAGGGTAACGATCGAACGTATAAGAATCGCAAAATACAACTAGGCACAACAACACAGAATGCATATTGCCAAGTCGTACGTATCAACCAATGGTACAGGATATTAGTATGGTAAAACAATTACATAACAGAAGGAAACAAAATATGTCAGTCATGTTCATCACATCCGCCCCACCCTGAATGTGTGTGCGGATATTTGTAATTCCGTGGTTGTCTGGATTCCAAACGTTCAGAGCTTCTGACTATCGGTTCTTCGAATGTTTCGTCTACTTTAGGAATAATGTGTACTTCAGTAGAGTCGTTTGCTTCCATTACAACAGGATTATCTAGAAGTCACTTGGTAAAATTCGAAGCAAAAGGATTTCTGTTAGCAGACCGAAATCTAGAATTGAACTCAACCTGATCAACATGTCCTCGGTGGAAGCCAAGAATATTAGTCATGAGATTTCCCTGAGAAGAAAGAACTATTCCATTAGCAGGACGGGAATCGTTGCCTTTTAAAAATGTAACATCAACTGTTTTTGCACAGTCAAGAATTGTACGGAGAAAACGGGATTTGAAAAGAAGCGCGGGACTGTTTCCAGTTACCGAACGTGATGCATTTCTGCAGTGCATAAAAAAGCATCGATTCCTCGATCAAGTTCCGCAACCGAGTTTGGTGGTAGAGAAGCAATAGCAGACTTAAGTGTGCATACAAAATTTTCTGCAAGTCCACTCGACTGTGGATGTCCCGGAGTAGCAAACAAATGCCGACACCCAGGTTTTTTAATCCACTCCTGCAATAACATGGGAGTGAAGTGAGTATCATTGTCGGTGATCAAAGCAGCAGGTACACCCTCGGGACAGAATAGTTTTCTCATCGCATGTTGTGTAAAGTCTGCGCTCGGTGATGAAGGGAGAAAAACTTCAGGCCATCTAGAGTAAGCATCAGTAATCAGTAAGTCATAGTATTTCCCCAGAAAGGAACCATAGTAATCAGCATGAACTCTCTGAATTATTTCAAACGTAACAGGCCACGGCAGCCATCGTGATTGCTTCCCCAAGAATCTTGTGCATACATTTGGTACAATTCTTGTCAGTGTGTTTAATAATTGTGTTACAGCTGAATCCTACTGAACACGAACGCAAATAACTGCTACGAACAACGGTGAACGAACAACGCGAATAGAAACCCCTACCGATTGGACCCCCAAAACCGCAAACAACAAGAACCAAGGAGAACAGTGACGAAGCAGACTCCGGATAGGCACTGTGTTCAGCCACCTGACGCTTTGCAAATTTACATGAGAAGCTGGTCCGTATTTATAGAAAATCATTGACCTTGCGGTGGCATGAGCGTGAGGAGAAATATTTGAATCCCACGCCGATGCACGTCTCAGTAACCGTTTGCGACATTTGATTTATGACAGCAGAATCGTGTTCTTCTGGCCAGATTAACCATGACCCTAACACCTTCCCCACAATGATGTCGATTGTACGACGGTAGTCGGGATTTCACTCGCAGAAGTGTCATTGGCCGTCGTACTCGGTCGGTCCATCTTTTAGAAAGTAGTTCACGCGGCTGACTTTGCGTGTTGGGAGTCGTTGTTGCGGTCTCCGACTGGAGAAGACCATATTCTCCACTAGGGTCTCCAACGGAACGTCTTTCTCACCTTGTGGTGGCTCAGCAATATTGGTTGGCTGAAGCCGGTTGGCACGGTGTATCCAGACATCCGTTCTCAATTGTACTTCATGAATGACGTTGCTCAATCTTCTGCGAATTCGGCCTAAGGACCATTTAGCGGTACCGTTGCGATAAGCCCAAGCCAGGACGGTCTGATCATCGCTGAAGCGTCGTTGTTTGACGCCGTGTCGTTGGCTAAACCTGCTTTTCATTGCTGCATTCTTGGAACCAATAACAGCGACAGTTGGGTGGACGGAGTCTGGGGGCAATCGGATTTGCTTCCAATAAGAGCCTCAGCTGGAGATCTTCCTTCAAGTATTTGTGGATTTGGAGTCGCCCGATAGTGCACCGTGAATGGTTCAAAAACTTCCACGGTCGTTCCCTCCTCTTGAGATTTCTGCAGGGCACGTTTGAACGTGTCCACGAAGCGCTCCAACTGGCCGTTGAACTGAAGATGGTAAGGCGATGACTAGATGTGATCAATGGCGTTCTGACGACAGAAGTCAGCAAATAAGAAGGAAGTGAACTGCGTTCTGTTACATCTGACCACAGTTATTGGGCACCCAAAACGGCTGAACATTTTGTGAGGTTGTAGGACGGTTGATCAGGTGGTGGTGCTTATCATCGGGATAACTTCTGGCCACTTCGAATAAGCGTCGATGGCAATCAGGAAGTTCTGACCGTGCAGAGGCCCGGCAAAATCCAAGTTTATCCGCGGCGATGGAGCCGTGGGGATTGGCCAATATTCCAGTGGAGCCTTTGAGGATGCTTTAGATGCGTAAGCACAGCCGTGGAAAGATTTGACCAGTTGTTCCAGCTGTTTATTCATGCCGGGCCAGTAGACGTAACTGCGAGCCAATGTCTTCATTAGGCTGATGCCAGGGTGGCTGACATGAGGCTGGCGAATCACTTCAGACTGTAGTTCCGGCGGGACGACGACACGTCCTCCGAACAGCAAACAGTCATTGAGAGTTTGAATCGCGGGACGTCTCCTGAAGAACTGCGCCAAGCCATCAGTTAATTACTTATCCTGCCAGAGGTCCTGATTGTAAGGTATCACAGACTGCAATGTCTGGTCTCGTAGGGTTGCTTCAGCAACCAGCTCGGCCGTGGCCGGGAGTATCCGGATGACTTCGGAGAACACTTGGTTTATTTCTGCTTCGAGTGGCGCCGCAGTAATCAAGGTCTCTTCTGGATCGCGCGTCTGCGAACCAATCAGGCAAGGGAGGGCATCTGCCTGTCCAATGCTCGTTGTTGACGTATAACTAGTGTCGATGTCGTAGTTCAGCCGAGTCCTTGCCCATCTTTAAAGGCGGTTGGCCGTGTAGATCGGTATATCTTCCTTTGATCCAAAGACAGCCAGCAGTGGCTTGTGGTCAGTCAGCAGGATGAAGTGCCGGCCAAATAGCATCTCGTGAAAACGCTTAACTGTGAAAACAATGACAAGCGCATCTTTCTCGATTTGTCCGTAGTTCTTCTCTGCTGACGATAAAGACCGAGCAGCATGAGCGCCTACATTTTGGGATCTATCAGAGTAGAGGCAAGAAAGGACCATTCCTACTTCATAGCTTGAGGAGTCCGATACGACCACGATTTGTAGAGTGGGATCAAAATACGCCAGCAAGTTGTCGGAGTTGAGCATTGTCTTCACTTCTTCAAATTAGTTTAGGCATTCGGTAGACCAATTCCACGAGACTTCCTTCGTCGAAAATCTGTTCAAGGGTGCTCGAACGCGATGTATGTCGGGCACAAACGTGCTGTAATGGCTGTCTAGGCCAAACCATGAACGTAGGGTGGATACATCAGACGGCGGTGGCATATCGACAACAGCTTGAATGTCATTGGGATCTGGGCGACGGCCGTGACACTTGATAATGAAACCCAGATACTTGATTGAGTTCATGAAAAAATTGCACTTTTCCTGTCAAATACGGAATCCGAAATCGGCTATGCGTCCAAGAACCAGGTCTAGGCGCTCTGTCATTTTTGCTTCATCAGCCCCGGTCACAACAATTTCGTCCAGATAGGCAGCTGCATCTGAAACATCGGTCAGCATGGTATCCATGATCTGCTGTTAGACTGCCGGCACAGTCTTCACGCCAAGTGAAAGACGCTGGTACTGGAGCGGGCCGCGATGGGTGTTGATGGTCAGCAGCTCCTTGGAAGATTCTGATACCTCTACCTGTAGGTAGGCATCCGTTAGGTTCAACTTCGCGAAGAACTTTCCACCGTTCAATTCGCCGATAGATCACCGGGCAGTGAGAGGATAATGGTGCATATTCAACGAAGCATTCAGACCTGTAGAGAAGTCTGCGCAAATTCTGACCACACCATTGGGCTTCTTTACAACGACGATCGGTGCGGACCAAGCGGAATAATTGACCGGTTTCTGAACACCAGCTTCCTGTAGGCGATCAAGTTCCTTGTTCACGAGAGGTAGAGCGGCGTACGGTGGTGGACGTTTTGGTCGGAAAACAGGTCTTGCGTTTTGAAAAAAGAAGCAGGACGGTATTCGTTTTGGTGAAAAGTTCAAAACCGTCCTGGAAGACTGCAGAGTGCTTTCAGTACAAATGGTCAATAAAAGCAGGAGGACTGGCGGTGTGAAGCAATATCATTGGGTTAGCATCGATTGAGCCGCCGTTGCCCCAACGGCTGTCGGGCATCTCCAACAGGTTCATTGCGTCAATCCAGACCAGCTCTAGCAGGTCTAACTCCGGTCGATAATAGCTGCCTTTGAAGTGGAAGTCACCAAATGAGACCTCAAAGGCTAGCTCGCCAGATAACCTCAGAACGCCATCTGAAGCATTGCGGGCATTGTGTGTAGTCGGACACACAGAAGGTCGACCTATCGTGTTCTATGTTTTCAATGATATGGTGGTAGTGTCGGAGGCCGTGTCCACTTGTAGCCGAACGGTGGTACTATTGGATGTCACCGTAATATACTTCCGCCTGGAAGCATAATCGACCAAGCTAGTGACGAAAATGGAGTTTGATTGTTGGGCCGGGTCCTGGAACCGTCGACCGCAGGACTTCGATCTGGGCTGTAGGACCAACTGTTTGCCAGCTCGGCAGTGGTCTTCCTTGTGGCCTCAACGGTTGCATTTCTGGCACTTGTGTTTATGAAATGGACACAAACGCACATAATGCTAATCCCCACATTGACAACAGGGCGTCGGAGGCTTTGAAGATCGCTGCTGATTGGGTGGCAGCGATCCATCAGGGTGTGCATGACCAGCATGTACCGATTGAATTCTCAAAGATGTTGGACGTTTTGCCGGCTACTGGATCACCATAGCATAATGTTTGAGGTTGACCAACCTCTGGCATTCAGCGGTGGTCGTCTGTAGTGTCATCTCAGGGTCGTGTTCCACCTTGTTTAGGACACGAGTGCGGATGTCAGCATCTGCCGGTGACTGAAGACCACACAAAAATCAGCGTCTTGAATTGATCACCGGTCATGGAGGAAAGCTTGAAACGCTCGCACTCTCGATTGACGTTTCCGGCATAGGTGACAAAATCTTCGGATTGACTCTTGTCAGCTGGAAACACTGATACCGGATGATGAACAGGGATGACTGTTCGCCAATGATTTGGCTGAGGCATTTGACTGTATCACTGAAAGGGACATCACGGGCGTCCTTAGGCAGAATGAAATTCGTATAGTGCTCAAACTCCAGAGGACCAAGTTTGCGCAAAAGCGGTAGGATACGTTGAGTGGCATCGACAGCGGCCAGCGATACCTCGAATACGTCTTCATGTTTTCGATACCAGACACCCAAATGGACCCAAGAAGATTGATCAAAATTGAACTCTGAGATTAAGTTTCTGATGGGCTCGGTCAGTGGTCGCGATTGTGAATGGGTGCCGGAGGCCGGAGCCTACATAGTCAGCTTCTGCGTCACTGTATCGATCAACTTCAGTTGCGCCCTCTCAAATTGAGCATGTCGTTGCCGCAAAATGACCGGCAACACTTCTACAGTTATTGACATGGTGGATTCTTGCTACAAGATAGAGAAAAGACCCTGTCGCAAATTGTTATAACTGAATTCTACTGAACACGAACGCAAATAACTGCTACGAACAACGGTGAACGAACAACGCGAATAGAAACCCCTACCGATTGGACCCCCAAAACCGCAAACAAGAACCAAGGAGAACAGTGACGAAGCAGACTCCGGATAGGCACTGTGTTCAGCCACCAGATGCTTTGCAAATTTACACGAGAAGCTGGTCCGTATTTATAGAAAATCATTGACCTTGCGGTGGCATGAGCGTGAGGAGAAATATTTGAATCCCACGCCGATGCACGTCTCAGTAACCGTTTGCGACATTTGATTTATGACAGCAGAATCGTGTTCTTCTGGCCAGGTTCACCCTAGCCCTAACAATCTCTTTCTGATTTCAGCCCCCAGCAGGGTAATTGTGCAAGCGACTTCATCTTATCAACTGCCGAATGTCCGGAATGGAAGTCCGCAAGGCTATCAGATCTCCGAGTCGGTAGAATTGCAACACGATCATCAAAACACAGTAATCCATCTGGAGTAATTTATAAACTTTCACATCGACAGTAAAATGCGGGAGATCTACGCCATTCTTGTTGTGTCCAGTCACGTTTTAGGACAAAGATAATAAGATCAAAGAATTTACAAGTATCGCACACAAGTGCATCTCTTTTTACTGGCATTGTTTGAACTAGTAATCATTCAGCGTTGTCAGAGTTTGAATCAGGTGACGGAAATCTGGACAGACAATCAACATGGGGAATGGTCTTTGCATCACGATGGACGATTGTGTAATTGTAGAAACCGAGGGCAATGCTCCAGCGTTGCACCACGGCAGCAAATAACATGGCCAGCGATTTGCCGGGATGATACATAAATTTTAAGGCTTCATCGTCTGTTGCAATAGTGAATGAGAGTCCAAAAATGTACTTATAAAGTCTTTTAAAGCTAAATATATTCAGAGGGCTTCACGTTGGATCTGAGAATAAGCGCTTTCGGCTTTAGACAGATGACGTGAAATGCATATAAAAAGTCTACCACACTGTTCAAGAACCACACCTATTCCAGTGGGAACAGCATCCGTAATTACGGTTTGGTGATCTTTGGCAGAAAAAGGTTCTAAAACAGCAGGAGTTTGAAGATGGTGGAGCAACGTACGGAGCGTTTTTTGTGGTTAGTAGACCAAGAAAAACTGTCGATAGATAAGATCTCGAACAAGGAAGTGGCACACTGGGCGAAATTCGGAATAAAACGGGAGTAGTTTGGAGTGCACCCAGAACATAGCGGAGTTCACGAAGGTTAGTGGGTGACAGTGCACTCACTAACGGGGCTAAGTGTTGTAAACCTGGTTTGAAACCATTGCAGTCAACAATGTAATCAAGGCATGAGAAATAAAAAAATAAAAAATAACACTTATTTGGGTTAATGGCTACGTTGAATTCAGAAAATCGTTTCAACAGAGAGAGAAGGCGATACCCATGGATGGGTTTATCGGGAGCCTGAACAATATCGTCATCTTGATAGGTTTCGATACCATCTGAGTCTTTAGTAATTGTATCAATGACATCATGGAATACAGCTGGCGAAACGTTCAAACCCAAGGGTGGAAAATTGTCTGGATAAAGTCCGAATGGTGTAGTAATTACAGTCAAACTACTTGATGCTTCATCAAGTGGTATTTGTGGGTTAGCATTCTCTTAATCGATTTCTACAAATACCTTAGAACCTGGCAAGCGATACAGTACATCCTAGATTTCTTCTGTGGTGCAGATATGTTGTAGAAGACGTGTATTCAACGTTAACCTGTTGTCACCACAAATGTTCGATGCAATCCCATCAACTTCTCATGGTGTCACTATTGGAATCGCCCAGTTTGATGAGTCAGCAATCGTTATTACTCCTTTATCACACATGGATTGCAATCACTTGCGCACAGGCTCTCGTAAACCACATGGAATGATTCATCTCTTAAAAAAGTCTGGGTTCCCGAAGCTTCAAGCTTTATCTTCGGTGTTCGCGTTTCTCCTATGGCCTTAAAACAGTCCAGAATAAGTTGTCCAATGTCAACGTCGTTCACTGACGTCATAGCAAAATCTCAGAATGTAGCAGTAATGAAACTTTAATTCCAAGAATAGAAGGACCTGAGCTTGAAACTAAAAATTGACAGTCAATAGGGCCAGCATCGGGCAACTTCACCAACACGGAACAGCAGCCTACAAGAGGCAATGAATGACCAGGGATATCACGAATGTTAACTTGTGTGGGTTGCAGAACCGTATAAGGATAAAATAAAGCTAGGCCTGAATGTGAAATTATTGGTTTGACATATAGGGTATTGTACACATTTTCATATTCCGCTTTATTGTTGTGTACAGTTTGCACCACTTTCCTTTGTACAGAATGAACATCACTTGTTTGAATTGATTCTGCTTAGCAATACACTTTTGGTGCGCGCGTCTCGTCTCCTTGACGTTCCTGTTTCGTATAGATTGGGGTTGTCTGTAGCGAGCTATTCGGCTGCTGTGTTTTGAACTGAATATTGGCATTTGTATCTTTGTATTGGGTTAGTCCCCTACAAATTGGTGAGCCCGTGTGCTGAGTTTTATCACACGTATTGCCAAAGTTTTATTTGTTCGACATCCTTCCTCCTATAGTCCTCTCAAGAAAATTTATTTTCTCTCTCTTCATTACTATGCATCCTAATATTGAACAGGAAACGACTTCTTCGGAGAATGCTGTTATGATTAAACTCCCTGAGTTTGGCAGTAGAGACCCCAGACTGTGGTTCGCACAAAACGAAGTTATTTTTGGCTTTCGGCGAATCCACTCGCAGCGCACCATGTATAACTACGTCGTCGCTAACTGACCTGAGACTGTGGTAGCGGAAGTTGCAGATATCATTTACGAGTGTCCAGCAGATAATCTGAACAAGGTCATCAAATCGGCCATTATTAACAGGATGGCAACTTCTGATGAAGACAATCTCTGTAGGCTCCTCACCGGCGTCGAAATGGGAGATCGCACTCCTTCACAGTTGTTTCGACACATGACTCAGTTGTCAAACAAACAGACTGTCAATTAGCCG
>JTDE01005005.1:0-12018 GCA_014338405.1 Paragonimus skrjabini miyazakii
GAGGTCAGCCGTTCTGTACTCTATCAGCAATCTGTCGACGCCCACGTGTGTGTACATTCCTATTGGACGGTGTACTTTATGGCAGTTTGACCTAGTGTGGTATTATAGAGGTCGGCGGGCGACTGGGCAATTAGGAATCAGTTAATTCGAAATTCTCGAAGTCTATATGGTGAGAAAACAGTTAAATATTAGCCAAACGACGTGAAGACATTCGAACTCACAGAATTCAGTATTTCAAACGCCCGGTTACGCCAAAAACAACACGAAAAATTCGTTAACCTTCATTTGACGTCATTTCCCGGCGAGAAATCACGACCGCGTTGAGGCTACTTATCCTCGGAGAGTAATCATTGCGTTGTTCTTATTCTATTGGTTTCCTTCCAGTGACAGTTTCAATTGGCTGACGGTTCAACGATTGTTCATTGTTCATTGATAGAAGGCAGGAATTGCCAACTGTGTGCGCCACTCCACTGAGCTTCTTAACACCAGACTAAGCGGGCGCTAACCCACCTCCTCTTTTCAGCGCGCCGTTGTAGTGAATCTAAACGCTATGTGGAATTCAGGTGTGGAAACGAAATCGAAAGGTGATAAAAAATGAAAACAACTGACTCAGAGTAGTTCGTGAAGGTGCGTCGTTTAGACCTCCACAATTGATGTACGCTTGATGTACTGTAAATACTTTGCCTGAAATTCCGATTTTAAAATTTCATAAAATATTTAAAAATCGAGGATTCGCGCCAAAAGCACCGTTTTGCCTTTTGAACAACCTTCAAGGCGAATCCCGTGAAAAGGATAATTGCCCCGAAGCATAATGCCGAGCCAGCAGCTGAGCTTTATCCCAGTCCTCAACCACCTCGGTTCCGCTCTGATCCATCAGTGCCGGGATTTCTGCCTTAGTTCTGGTCTGTCAGTTGATTTACCATCATAGCCTCTTGGGTGCTGTGGCCGATTCCGCGGCCAGCCTTTCCTCGTATAGCTGATGCTTTCTTAGCTCCATGGTGTTACATTCATTCCGTGTCTTCTGGTTAACATCGTAGGCACCAAGACCAATACGGTGGCTCATCCACTGCCAGCATCTGCGCCAGAGGATGGCATACAAACCGACACGGAACCACTGTGGCCCATTAGAGTTGGAACGATCACGAGACACCGGCGCGAACCGTACCCCGAGAGCCAGCAGGTTATCTCTGATTTTGCACAAACGCACATCAACCGTGTTCGTGCTGCCGTCCAAGTCGTATTTGCGCGCAGCCTCCTTCATTTCTCCAAACGGAATTCACCAGATATGTCGTCGAACCGGGCTAGGTGTTGCCCGCAGTTCACCTCTTACCCACCATATATCTAGTAGCGCATGGTCACTCCTCCCTATTGGAGGCAAAATGTCAACACGGTTGATGTCGGACTCTAACGCAGAAAACACAAAATCCAACCCGGAGCCACATTCAGCCTGCAACCGTGTGGGAGCTTCCACGTGCTGGTAACAGCATAGCTCGTCAACGGCTAGCCGATGCAGTGCCTCTGGAAAACGGTCTGAACCACTGGTGCAAGCTGGTGTTCTCCAGCTGTTGTGAGGGGCGTTAAAATTTCCTAATATCAAGCAGTGGTTAGTTGCTCCAAACACCTTTAAATCACCCGACGGTTGAGAAAAACGATCAAAAAGAGCAATATACAACATCGAACATGGCAGAGCTGTTTAGTGTTGAGTTTATCTTGCACTACATCCCTAGTAAGTATCTTCATCATCGGCTCCAGTTAGCCAGAGAGTGGCGGAAGTGTTATCGCAAATGAAAAGCATCACCCCACCTGCTTGTCGACCACCAACACCGGAGCGGTCCGAGCGGGGAAGGGTATATTCGAGGAGGAAGGCTTCAGCGTCCGTCAAATCTTCTGACAACCGCGTCTCTGCAAGAACTATGACTGCGAGCATATCGCTGTCAACTCATTTTTCTACCTCGTCCTGCTTATTTAGGAGGTTCCGAACGGTCGAGTACACTACCCTTGTCCGATCGGAACTTACTTCCCTATCTCTGGAAGGCAGAGTGGCGGGTAGTCTTGCTGGAGGCTCTGCTGTTCCTCCCCGTCCAGGGGATTCAGTGGGAACACAAGGGGTTTTCAACGAAATTGAGGCCTTCTTCGCTTGGCCTGGAGATTTTGAATAAACAAGTCGAACTTCTCATCTTTTCTGTCGTGCAGTTCCTTCAGGGCAGCCTTCAGGCGTTCACGATTCTTTTGGGCCAGGTCTCTTGCTATGCGGACGTCCACCCAACGCAACTTTGCCGACCGCTGCAGGCGCAGGTGAGTTTTCAATGCAGTTCCCAGAACCAATTTGAGTAGTCTATGTGAAATGCTCATATCGTCTGTCTTTCGGCCAAGGCGAAACGCTGAACGTACATTCATTATTGCACCTACATCTTTCTCCCCAATTATGAATGTCTTAATAGGCTAATCACGAAAAGCGGCAATGTCATGATCTAACCTTGACTAGGAAGTTAGGGTGATAGCCTCAGGATAGTCAAATACTTTCATACACTGATCACGTGGTTGGTGTACCTACCTAAATATTGATCGTTCTTCCTCCTTCTGAATGTCTGCAGGAAGTTCTATATGGCTACACTGGGCATACTGAACCTGTGTGACCGCAGGTCTAGAGGTGGACGTGGTCATCTATGACTTGTACTTCCGCTGGTGACGGATTCTGGTTTTCTCCTTACTCGGTGCGGCTAGGTCCTCCACGGCTCTTACAACCAAACGCTCCAGAACCCTCAAAATCACATATTTTGGGATTCCCGCAACCTGGTCCTCCGGGCCCTTTGCAACCACATCGGCAAGTGACCATCAAGAAGGCGGTGGGGTGCCGGCGCACAGCTGCAGTTCTGCGACCGCCTCTGCCGGTGCTCTACCTATCCCTTCATCCGGCAAAGCACGTGTATTATTCGCCGCAGTTATGGATAGTGGAAGTTGAGGAGGACATAATCTAACATCTGCAGGGCAAGACTTCGGGCAACAACATTTAAGCCGGTCCGAACGACTCATCTTGAGGCAATTGTATAGGTCTGCGGTGACTGAAGCGCAGGTACGATGCTACCACCAACCACAAATGTTACACCGTAAGGCCTGAGTCTTTTTTCCGATGCCCCTTCCACATTTCAGGCACGGCGAAGGCGCCTCCTCAACGAGGAGCGTCATCTTCCGATTATCTGTGGGGAGGAAATATGCCACTAGTTGACCGAAAACATAAATTGCCAGATTTGATGGGGGAATAACTGTCGATTCAGATCCCCAACCTCGTTTTGTCCTCGAAATTAGGAAAAAACTACACGAGGCAGTAAAATTTCAACCACTGCAGTGGCCTAATCAATCAGAGGATCAAAATGACTTAAATATGGCAATACCAAAGAAGAATTGTAACGTTAACGGTTAGGTTAAAAATTAAGCGCACAAATAAAACGGAAGACATATCTGTAAAATAAGAACGACTCAGTGATAAGTCAAAGTCTGCTGGTTGGAACAGACCACCACAGGAAAGAAAGAAAGCGCTGAAGATGAGATTCGTAAGGCGAGCGATAGATAATTCCACACGCGGCGCGAGATGATGAAGGTTGAGCTTCGAAAGATCAGCCGATACACTGAGCTAAAATATTTGACCGTCTGATAACTTTGCCCATCCAAAAGTCCGCACGAATGAAAAGAACAGGGATGATGCGCGGTAACTCCCGTTTATCCGTGTTGACGATTCAATTTAAAAAGTGGTGGTGTAGGTTACAAACAAGTGTAAAGATGAAAGTACCAAAACGATAGATTCAAAATGTACAAAAATGAATTATGAAATATAACTGTGAACCGCAAGAGCGGTGCTACACCCTGTAAGAGCGGTGCTACACCCTGTAAGAGCGGTGCTACACCCTGTAAAGAGCGGTGCTACACCCTGTAAGAGCGGTGCTACACCCTGTAAAGAGCGGTGCTACACCCTGAAGAGCGGTGCTACACCCTGTTTTCAATGACTGCCTTTCAGATAAACAGACGCCCGCTCGACGCTGAGCAAGAAAAACTGTCTGGATCCGGGACCCTTGGGCCTCTGCCTCGAACCCGTGTATCAATCGCTGAATCGCTGAATCGCTACGCCACGAGCCTTTTCCTTGGCCTTGAAAAATCCGGAGGCTGAAACACGGGTTCGAGGCAGAGACCAAAGGATCCCGGATCCAGTCCGTTACCCTTATTCTGTATCAAGCGGGTGTCTGTTGAGCTGAAAGACAACGCAGGGTGCAGCACCGCTACTGGAGATCGAAGTAAATTTTAAGAAGAGACTGAGATTACTTGCGAAATAGGTTTCTAGGTAAATGAGAATCAAGCAATGCTTCAAGTCGGTTTCTAGGAGCACTGCTACCGATCTCACAAGGAAGGCTGTTCCAACGTTCGATAGTCCTGTAGGAAAAAAACCGCTATCTAAAGAATGTCCGAGGATGGCGATTGAAAAGCTTCCTGCCATATCCTCGCCGGCCAATATCATTCGCTATGATAAAGGATGGTTCGGCTGTACCTACCCCAAAGAAGAAGAGTGTGAGAATCAAATAACTGTGGAGTCGTTTAAATTCAAGTGAATACAAAACAAGAAATTCTGGTCAAGTCTCGTATGCGACATTTCTTTCGTCGGTGCTTTTGATCTATATTCACTTAAGTTGAGACGACTCCGTAGTGATTTAATTCTCACACTCTTCTTCTTTGGGGTAGGTACAGCCGAACCATCCTTTATCACAGCGAATGATACTGGCCGGCGAGGATATGGCAGGAGGCTTTTCAAGCGCCATCCTCGGACATTCTTTAGATAGCGGTTTTTTTCCTACAGGACTATCGAACGTTGGAACAGCCTTCCTTGTGAGATCGGTAGCAGTGCTCCTAGAAACCGACTTGAAGCATTGCTTGATTCTCATTTACCTAGAAACCTATTTCGCAAGTAATCTCAGTCTCTTCTTAGTATTTACTTTGATCTCCAGTAGCGGTGCTACACCCTGCATTGTCTTTCAGCTCAACAGACACCCGCTTGATACAGAATAAGGGTAACAGACTGGATCCGGGATCCTTTGGTCAATGTCTCGAACCCGTGTACCAATCTTACAATTGTTGAATCGTCAGCCAATTGAATTTGTCACCAGCGAGCAACCAATAGAAGAAGAGCAACGCACTCGTAACTCTCCTTGGATAATTAGCTTCAACGCGATCGTGGTTTCTCGTTGGGAAAATGGCGTCAGGTGAAGGGCTACATTTTTTTTCGCGGTGTTTTCGGCGTCACTGACGCCCACATAGATCTGGAATTTTTTTAGTGCAAGAGTTCTGTATTTTGTACGACGTTTTTTAAAGCTGCTTACGATGTTGACTCATCACACAATCAGTATATATGCGTTGTAGAATGCATTCGGTGCATAAGTCCAAGCATACAACTACGGTTATAAAGTGAACGTTCGGAGTACAATAGTATGACGCTTCAGTTGGATTGCTCAAATCGTGCAATATGTTTCAATCTTGTGTTGACGTGTGTTTTTCATAACATACGAAGTTTTCCTCCCAGTAATCTTGCCGACTTTATTTTGTTATCATGGTGTCTCTTAAAGGCCCTAAAAAAAGGCGCAACGGCTAAAGTAGCATTTCATTGATAACCCTCCTGATCAATGCACGTGCATGTGCATGTGCATGACCCCGGGGTAACCGCATCGAGCCTCCGATAAACCCGTTATTGAACCATGTAAATTAGGTCTACTTAATTGTGCACAACATTGAAACTTATTTTCTTACAGTTGGAATATGTTACACTGGTTTTTGCATTTGCCTCAGTTACAAATGTAATGGACAAGTCGGCGGTATCTACTGTGATCGTTCGTTATACTCACGGACTAGTTTTGGGGCGGCGTAGAGACACCGGGAGACATCGTTCTTCCGAAGTAGGGGTTCCAACAACAACACAAACAAACATGAGTCAAATGTCCGGTAAGCCATGCATACGAATTACACAAACGAAAACTAGGACGGCACCAACAATACAACAGCATACCCTGTCACACATTTCATATTCAACGCGTGCACGCTCGCTGGTTTCAACCGTATGTTGCAACAATATATCAGTTTATATGTTCAGTTTGCAACCCTCGGGCTTGTGATTGAACAGACCTTTTTTTTTCACTTCCCGCGTGACATTCTCATCCGAAGTTGATTTTGACAATGCGTTTCATCTGTTTCAACTTTGCTTGCTGCCCGTGTGTCGAGCGTTAAGCTGGACCGCCAGCCATCAAACTCCAGGATAGTGAACACCGAAAAATTATAATGCATCCTCTATATGTGGTTCACTATCATTGAACCCATCTGCCTATTACAGTAGGAGATAAACTGAACAGGAGTAGTGGTCACAAAGGTAGCTAATTATAGCAGCTAATTATTTAGGAGGGTTCATGTGGTTTGACGGGCCTGGGGACTTGCGTTTTGAGGTGACTCGGGTGTGTTCTAGCTGTCACCGACTTGGACACGGACCTATGTGTGCAACGTGGGAGCAGAGCTCAAGGACACTGATGCGCTAGACAAGAAGCTGGGTTCTCAGTAATAACATAAAGGCTGACCATTGTGATTCATACTTTGCCTTGAGCTTTGAGGGTGTTTTGTTGAATAGTACCATTACTACTCTCTGTCGAAGAAGGGTTTGCCGGAGAACTATGTGGAAATCCTGAATAGAGTAGCTTTGAGACCTCTGGTCGAGTTAAGGTCTCTGGCAGTGCATCGCCGACCTTCAGCGTTTTAAGTGGAGTGTGACGAGGTTGTCCACCCCCCTTCCTATTTAGCTTAACACTAGACGAGGTCCTGGAGTGTGTCGTGACAGACTAAAAATACAATTGTTTGGAACTGCTCCCAGACATTCAACTTTGAGACAAGGAGTATGCAGACGACATCTCCCTAATCTGTGATGGTTCAAAAGAACAGAACATCATAGACAGACTCGAGGCTTCGGTTCGTCAGTCTGGTATGGGTTTGCGCCTACTAAATGCAAGGTGCTGTTGCTTGATAGGCATATACGCTTGTTTCCACTCTTGTTGGTGATCCGTTGGAGGTAATTGAGAAGTTCTTGACCTCGAAAGCTGCATTTGCGTTAGAATGTCTGATGTGATCACAGGTCGCATTGCCAAGGCCCGGATGGCATTAACCAACCTATGCCGTCTGTGGTCTCGGCATGTTCTCAGTCTTTCTGTGATAGATCGGGTGTACGATGCCACTGCAACCGGTTCTGTTGTAGGGTCGCTAAACCTGGTCCATTTGCGCGGAGAATGTTCACAATGTCCGTTTTTACCCTTTGGTGTATCTTAAGAACTGGTCGCGTATGGTGGGAACACCGTGTCAGCGTTGACGAGATTCCGCGGCTTGTCATTCGAGCGGATAGACTGTCGAATTCCGAGCACACCGGTCTCGTCTCACAAGCTTCATTGTCTTGTCCACATTTCACGAATGTCAATTCACCGCCTGCCATATCATGCCTTGTTTATAGGTGGTGGGTTAGGCTGGGAACGGCAGCCTGATAGTCAGCGCATTTATCGGTTTCGGGATGTGAAGTCACTTACACTGGAGCTTATTTCATTAGAGCACTCCATTCTCCTGGTTGGAGTCCGAAGGATACTGAACACCCTTGGCTGCGGACGCCGTCTGATGTGACGAAGGATGATAGTCAGTGACGATCGAATTGTGAATCCCCGTGTGCATCAGTGTATTTTCCTTTCGACCCTTCTGTATATTTTTACTTCTCTGAACTCTTTCTTATATTGTGGCACGTTTACCACTTCGTGTATTTATTATCTTCAAAATGTGTTTTACAGTATTTGAATTAGAGTGGGAGTAGAAAATTCAGTGATCAAGAAACAAAAATGAGGTATCCTAAGCTTCAATTATATTTCAGGCTCTTAAGTGTGTGCCCTCGAACAATTTTCCATCTATTAAGCAGACACAACGGCCAAACAAGCAACAAACGAAACAGATTTGTTAGGTATTCATTTGCTTGCTCAAACGCAGGCGCTCACCAAAGATAAGTGAAAACTCAGAAGTTGCACTTGGATACCTCTTCATGTTCTGATCAGACATCTCTTTAAAAGATTGACTGTCGTCCTTCTGTGCTACCGCTTCCGGGTGGGATTCGCAATGGAAAGCAGTGCTGCTTGTGTAGAGCGCAAGCTTAGGTTGTGAGTGCCGGCCAATGTTAATATGTGCCGGTCTAGGTGCAACTCATTATGGGGAATCTCGTGCAAACATACCAAGTCCCCACCGGTTCACGCATATTCAGCAGTAAACAGGTTCGGCCTGCTGAATCTGCCTGAGTAGGAATTTTAAGATAATGCATTTACCTGTATATTTGCACTTTTCCACCATAATAATATCTCATTCTAGAAGGGGAAAACAGGCCTGGATACTAATCCATAATTGGAGGCGGACATCAGTAACGTACATTCTGCCAGACATTTCCGAGGTGAATATACCAATTAATTGTATATATAGCCCTCTAGATAAATAACTTACGACTGGTCAATTTAGAAGCCTGTAAGTCTGTAAATCAGATCTCTTGGAAACCACATTTAGCCTAGTATATAGCTGGATTCCACCTGGTTTCCAATTCATAACATTACACTTAATGGTGTTAGCCCTAACGGCATCTTAAACATCCCATTGCGAGGAGGGTAGTTAAACCCTCTTGCAATACTTCTTGGTCTTGTAAGCTGTAAATTCTAGGTAAAATCTTGATGTGACCTGCATACTGTGGTATGTTAAAGCGTATTGGTCTGAGTGTTTCGTTAGCGAATAGTGTGAACAGCCGGACTCGAAAGATGGAATTTTGAGGAGCCCCGCTGACAACTTATGTGTTAAATAAAAGTATTACACTCATACGGATCAGTTAATTTTGAAGCTAACCAAGCAAACATTTCGGAAGCCTAGTTATTGGGTTTTGTTTAGCAAAATGCTCTGATTCATGTTATTCAGTGCTTTGGGGAAAACAAGAGAAACAACTCAGTGGTATTCATGACAGTCAACCGGCAGCTCACTGCTTCCATACAGATCATTGGGCATATTCTGGTCTCAGAAGCTATGCCAAAACGTGTGTAAATGTCTCGTGGGTTTTAGGAAGTACCTTTTGCCATCGTCAATGAGGCTTTCCATAACATTTGAAACCGTTGATAATGGGATTTGACAGTAATTTTGGGAGTATGCACTGCCTTCTATTTTAAATTTGGCAACTACGTACGTTTTCCACGCGCTCAAACTTTTTCTTTCTTTCACAGACAGGTTGGCTAACGTGACAGTAGCAAGACCCGAGCACACTTCTGTAGCATTAGTAGCAGAATCTCATTAGAACCTGGAGACTTCCCCATTGTTAAATTTAACCGTTTTACGTCCCGTATATGCAGCCATGATGCCCAAGGGGCCTAAGCGCGACTTTGTTTATTTTTTTCGGAGAAAGTGTGGATCGTCAGTTACCAACATTCGGATAGTGCAGGTGCCGCCTCCTGACTGCTAACAGTGAGCTGGCCATTTAACCCTCGAATACGTGATACTTCTGGCTCGGCTGGAGTCACATTGGATACATGATAGTGAGAGCTCTTAGGGTTGGTTTTGTAATCGAACAAGCTAGAATCAAAAGAAGATAGTTCAGAATGAATTTGTTGAGACTCGGTCCGAAGACAACATGGTCACACATTTAAAGGGTTTGTGATCAATCAGAAAACAAGGACAGAAGTGGACCAGACAAAGATCCAGACAGTACGATGATGTCCCAATTAAAGGACGAGCGTATAGGCGGAGTTCCAGAAATTGGCACAAAGGTTGAGTACGCACGTGAAGGGTGAAGTGGCACATGACGGTGCCGGCTATGAGGGTCACTTCGAATAGTATTGAGTTAGACCATTTTGAAGGTAAATAAAACGGTATTTTCGGGGAATTGGGTTCTCCCGCGACATAATTAAAAATGTTCAGGGCCTGTATGCTCTGCGTTGTTAGTTGGCAACTGAGGTACGGTAGCCAAATTAAAGATTCGTCAAGACTTTACTCAATGTAATATCATCGCTTTAAAACGAATCCAATAAAACGGACTTCACAGTGTTCTCCTCTACTGGGGAACGTTTAACACAAGGGCTTCTGCGTGATCCAATGTATTAATGACCCTCAAACACAGATAGTTTTGAGATTGAAATTATCGAACAAAGCGATGGTAATAGAAAATTGTGATGGTTCTGTATGCTCTATCTGTTTCTCTGGGATCCTCACTGCGCAGAGTGTATGGATGTGTTATCTGTTGTTGTTCGAGCAGTAGTATTATTCAAATGAGTTGGGCGACGATTGGGTGTGTTTGAAGCTTACATTACGTAAAGGATGACAGAGTGGAACCTCTTTATTTATCGTATGAAAATCCAGAAATCTGTGGTTGACATCCGTATTTGATAGCTCATAATGTCCTTCGCCTCTGGGGGCCAGATGACGAATGAATATGGGTTTCTCCTGCTTATTGAGACATCGGATATGAGCATGACACGGACCACATTCCAGTAGGTCGATTTTCTTCACCATTGGATCAAACGTAGACGACCCAACACCCGTTTGAAATAAACTGGTCCAAAAGTTGCTAGCTATACAAGAAGAATAATGTCCAAGGTCGATCTGCTGCTATGTGAGAGATTCTTGTGCGGGGTCACGCTAGTGGTTGTGTAAAGAAAGGATCCTGTAAAGTGTATCGCCTTGAGAAGAACGAATTGCACTGATCAAGGGACACCTTAAATTTCATGACTGTGTTATATCTGTCCAGAGTGCGCTGTTTAGCTACTCAGTTTGGCTAGTACCTCGTCGACCGTAGGCAATCGTCCTGCTTGTTGTTGCACGCTCATCATCCGGGAATTTTTGTAAATCGGAAGACTTGAATGTAGAACCACGGTCTGAATGTATATAGACGGACATTTCGAAAATAAGAAGTAGGTGACTGAATTAATTACGGTTTGAGCAGGCGTATTTTGGAACGCAAAGCAAGGATCTTTGTCAACTGTAGCTAAAACTCAGTTGCGATTTGCAGAAGGAAGCGGATACTTGTAGTTGTCACAGATTGTGTCAAAGGGTTGTGTGGCTTTACTAAGGTTATCATTTGAGGATCGCGCGAAACGTTTTGATTTCTGAGCACATCTGTCACTTGGAAGAAGCGCTACAAACTGCTAAGGAGAACAGACAGACGTCGGACGTACAAAATGCATCATTAACGCGTTTCCTACGTTTCATAAAGTATCCATACAGTTGTGAACAGTACCGCAGCCGTTTTGGTTTATGGCGTCATCAGTGTGGTTCCGTTTACTCCGTCTGTACATAGTATCCTAACTGAATGTGGGAAATTCATTCATCATAATAGACAGCAATACACCAGTGGTTCACACTGATGCTTAACTGCCACACAACCACGAAGAAGAAAAAGCAAACCCTGTATAGGAAGAGAGAAGGAAAAAAAGGGAAGGGGACCTAACCATTAAAAGATAGCTACGTCTACATCCGAACATACAACATCAAGGCGCCTACACCTTGCAAACAAACAATCGAGCTGTAAGTGAAAGTAAGGCGTCATCAGCAAGACAGCTTCCTTGCGGCTTTCACTGCCCCGCGTCATTAAGTGCACTCACTTCACAGACAACCCGGCCAAACAACGACAACATCCACGCCACTGAGCTCGGTTAGCCACCATCTCACCTAAAGTTCCAAGTCATCGACTCTGTGAGTCGCGAGAGCTCCAGCCCAGAAGACGAACCCGATCTAAAGTAGCTAACCCCTTCGTGAACGATTTCACTTCTCTACACCAGGTCATCATCGGTCCACCTCGCACCTTGCGCCAGTCGGCCGTAGGTCGGAAAAGAGTGTTCGGCGTGGCAGACGAAGAGCTGGCATCCTTAGTACATGACCTAACCATCTAAGTCTGTGTAAATGTAGTGACTGAACAAAAGAACTCGTTTGACAATCAGTGCCAAACACCTGCTT
>JTDE01005005.1:12118-22151 GCA_014338405.1 Paragonimus skrjabini miyazakii
ATTCGCATTCTAGGTCTAAGCAAGGGGCGAGGGAGGCATGAGGCTGAATGGCAAGAGACGGAACTTACCGGCACAGTGTTACCACGGTTAGCTACATCTGTTGTGGGACCTGTGGAGTTACTATCAGAAATGGAGGTCGGGAGGGGCCTGAGAACTAAATTTGTCAGGACAGTGGGGGAGGGGGTCAGCAGTAGCATGTTTTCGCCCATCCTCCCTGCTGTATGCAACGGATAGGGTGACCCGGTTTATACTGCGAGGCGGTCGATGCAGTATGGAATTACTTGTGTTGTGACTATTCATGGTTGTGTGTGGGCTGAGATACTGCCAAGGCGTACAGACCTAGACAGGAGAACGATTAGGATTCTCAACCCGAACCTTTGGCTCAAAAGCCTATACCGCGAGGCAGCGGGTGGGTGGCAGTGTACCAGAACTGGTACATTTTTCGGATAAAGATGCCAACCTTCTTCCAACTCCCAACCTGGAGGACCAGGAGACTGGTTTGTCAGACCTCTACCTATTGGCCTGTCTGGCATGAGTGACTCTGTCGGTATGGCGGTCACACCGTCCAGTTTGGCCAAATAGGTCATCGAGATGTGCAAGCCGTCACACCGCGTTAATGTCCAGTCTCGTTGTGACAGGGAAATTTCATTCCTCCAAAGTAGTAGTTTATCGTTATTCCCTTTTGCTCTTTGCTTGTTGTCCTGCATGAAAACGATCGTCCGGTTATCAGTGATAAATTTGCAATGGCTACGGTAACGGTTGTACATATATTTTCCGATTGCTCTGACCGATGCATGCACTTGTTTTTTAATCACCAATGGCTGCTTTTTACTTGAAGGCACACTTAGGGTGAAATAGGCTGCTGGTCTTCTGTTTTGCTTCAGGGTAGCCGAAATTAGTTTATCTAGAACAGCTGTTTCAACAACCGTATGTATAGCAAGATCAACTCTAACGACGACGACCTGTTTTATTTCTTTCTTCAAACACTCAAAAGCTTCCTCATCTTGATCATTTGAGGGAAAACTTTGTTGTGTAACGGGGTATGCACTTTATCAGAAAAGCCTGAAAACCAGCAAATTATTCAACGTAGGCGGTACATTTTAGTTAGTTTTTGGCTGCTCAGGGGTTTGTGTAGTAGATTCAGGTGGAGTATCATCCAGCATGGAAGTCTTAACAACTGGGTGTAAGGGGAACTTAGAATTGTGATCCACAGTTCGGTAACCACATGGTGCCAAGCGCCAAAGTTAAACCGTTTCTTCTTGGTCATCGGGATGTTGTACACGAGCGTATCCTGATTTTGAGTCCAGCGGCGGAAGATCTTCTAAATTGGAGTCATGTGGGGGTACCGAACGTTCTTATGCATCAGTACTTGACTAGGAGTAGGTAAGCAGCCAGGTAACCATATTCACATCGGAGACTTCCGATTATGATGAAACATTTTTCCAGTCGGAATAACATTTGTATCCACGCAATCCTGCGATCTGATTGGATGAGGTGTTTTTAGAAGGATAGATACCCAATAACCACAAGTAATCGTTTATAAGACAACCTTAAAGTAATCGCTTTTCACAGCACACCTTTGTGACGCTCACTGGACCGTTCCACTGGGTTTTATAAAATGTGGTGTGAACAGTCGCGGCTCCTTGTTTGTAAACACGACCTCAAGACTAGCTGGCCGAGACAACGATGGTTGTATACCGAGAGTCTGGCTACATCTGCACGAATGGGACAGGTCTTTAAATTGACGGGCTTCACGTGGATTTTTCTGCCAATGAGACGGCCACAGAGAGCCTCTCTGGCAATCAAGTCAAAAATAGCCTTTGAGTCAAGGAACACCTTAGCTGTTGGTTGAAAACAAGAGTGCCGATGACCCAGTGTTTGTATTAATGTAAAAATATGATTGATATATTGGCACCCAGGCTGGAAGCCTGCCTGTTCTCTTTATCTGATTCTCTGTTTCAGAGGCCGCCGCATTTCGGGACCCCTGAGCATCTTGGACGTGACAAAGGCAGGGCTACTATCTCTGTGGTTGTCATGGGATGTCCTGGAGCCTATATAAGAAATATGAATGACTTCTGATAAGCACCAGTTATGAGGTGCCTTTTCAGTCTCCTGTGTTGAACGAAGGAATGTAGTTGGCTCATAAAACAACCTTTCCTTCACCTTGGAAAAGTGCTGGGGAACGAAGGTCCGGGCTTGAAGCTTCATTACGTTTCAACAATTTAAGCTTCGACGAAGAATCGTCGGAACGTCATAACTAACCAGAAAAGCTTTATCTTCCATCGCCGAACATGCTGCCTCAGATCTGTTGAACTGTTCCTCAAACTGCTTGGCCGATCTGTCAAGTCACGGCGCCAAGCTGTAAATCCATGAGCCGTCTTTTTAACCTGTAGCCTTTCCAACATCTTTCTGACGGCTAGTGTAACCACGAATTGGGGAATAAAACACCCAGCTGTTTTTCCATAAAAATGGCTGCTCCGTCCTTACGCGGACCTGTTGTAAGTTCACGTTTCACTTCACGACTATCTTTGTCGCCTTTGAATTCAATGGGGATCAGTCGACGTTTGTTCATAAGTCGTATTGGATGAAAAAAATCTATCCCCACCGTATCTGCGATGCCTCCTTAGAAGGGACCTCTTCGCATGAGGTCCGTTGTGGAAACTTCTGCCCAGTGATCTTTCGGATCATTCCACTGTTTTTGACCCAGAAAGTTTACCTTTCAGTTTCTTTTGACGGGCGTTTCGTCCCTTAATTTCTAACTGAGTACTTTGAGCAAATGATAGGACAAGGCGGACATGAACAACAACATGATTTGAGTCAAGGTGGTTACTCCAAAATGCTCGACAATCTTCATTGGGGTGGCGCTACCGATAGCTGACCGCGATGTGATCAATTTGCATCCGTGGTCCATCTGTTTGTTCATTCGCAACGGCCAGGAGTCTGATCAGAGGGTAATGTGGCTCGGACTGCCGCTCACTGCAGTAATGACGTGAAATAACCTGTAAGAAAAGTTTTTCACCAAAAAGGACAGGACTCTGCATACTGTAATTGAACGCTTAAACTCGAAGTAGTTCGAATTCAAATATGCTGTTAACTGCGGGACATTGCTATTTCGAATAGCATTTCTAGCCGACGGTTTGAGTGATTACGAAGACCCCAATGGGACAGGCGATTCCTGCCCACTTTGCTCAACGGGATCGACAGATTCTTCAAATTTTGTTGCTTCGTTAGTGCTTGGTGCGGTTTTGCCCAGTTGTTTGTCTCAATATGTAATGCCCGACTGAGAAACGCTCAGCTGGTATGCGAAGTATGTTACCTAGCCATCGCAAATTGTGCAACGTGGCTAGTTGACCTGGTTATTGTTCATCCGAGCGCCCTGGCGAACGACTGCGTTGCTCACGTGATTATCTCACTTGATATGGGCTACCTGGTGGAAACAACGATGACCAAACACAACAGATCTGTCTATATCGCTTTCGCTAGCAGGCCACTTTTCGGAACCACAGAACACAATTATATGCACACAAGCATTATACACCGCTCCCTTCAATAGCAACCGGATGTCTTTTCAAAGCCACCGTTGACGGAGACTGATAAGAGCAGAGAAGATGGGCACCAAGTATAACAGTGAAGTGCACCATGTCTAAAGTTAGTGCTAACTAAAAATAGTTTGTGCTCAGCACACAGCTGTAACAGTCGCCCCCCATTATCCGAGCGATGTGATGCTATTCCAAACCTGCCATCTAGATGAGGTTCGGCCCCACCAGGGTGGCCGACCTGGGCGCCCGTATCTCTGGCCAGGACGACTTTCTCAAAAACATGTGTCGACCAAAGGAGAACCGCCAGACCCGAATAAAAGGCTTCCTTGACGCCGCTCTTACTACAGTCAGTTGGAGCTTAAGCAGACACAATGAGAAGATTCCTGAAAATCTTGCGTATAGAACTGGCCTAAACTGAACACGTCAAACAGACGACACAAAGTCTATGTTATCAGGAATCCAATGTGCCACTGCTGCTGTCGTGCTGAAGACTATACCTGCTCCAGCTTGACAGGTTGCGGCAGCCGTTGAGTCATCCGAAGTGTATACCCAGTATCGGGTAGTCAGTGCGGTTGCTGTTAGTTCCATACGTTAACTACTGCCCTAGATTCTAGTCCCCGAAACGCGACGGATATCAACATTTAACGAGTCTAATATTTGCACAAAAGCGACCTGTTGACCTATATGTTTTAGAGTGCGAAGGTTGAAAATACCTATAATAATTCGCAATCTAGGTTTAATCAAGGGAGGAAGGGGGCCTGAGGTAGAGTAGTAAGAGATAGATAGATAGATAGCTGCTGGACACAAATCTCACAGACTATTCAGAAAGCAGGTACTGTAGCATGCGGCACACAGGCACATACGTTTAACAAACATTAGATCTCAGAGAAATCTCTAGAGTTGTTGGAAGCCAGGCGGAATGTTCCTCCTGATAGTTCACATAATAAGTCTAGAAGAGATATCCGTAGGAGGCTGAAACGTAGTCTAAAGGCTGATCGTGAGGCTTGGTTAGTGGAAAAAGTTGAGGAAATGGAAACCGCCTTTGCTTCAGGGGACACCGGCAAACTATTCAAGCTGATCCCTGCTACTGGTCCCAGGCGACCGTTTGTTAGTGAAGCTATCAGCGAGGCAGATGATACACTAATTTATAATAAGTCCAGAAGGTTACATCAGTGGGCGGGACACTTTGAGGGCCAATTTATCTGGCCTCCTGCTTCTACCGTGCTGCCTGCACAAACTTCTGAAGTAACGCCCTGGTCGATAGATTTAGAACCACCCACTGAGATTGAGGGTTTCATTTCTTTCTTCGTGGTTGGGCGGCGCACAACGTCACAACTCAGTCTTATTAGATCGCTACCAGTTGCTCCTCAGCTTAATGACGAGACAAGCCATTCATCGACGCCTTCAAGCAGGCGCTACAATAAGCCAAAATGCGAATGACCATATCAAAGATGCTGGAGGCTGTCCTGGTTTACTATCGTGCACATCAATCTTGAGATGAAATGTCCCCCCTGGTCGCCAGGAAAGCACCTCGACTGATAAGATCGATCCTTACTCAATAACTTTCCATGTTTGTAAACTGTTATGGTTGATATATCATGGAACACGGGTATGAGTGAGAAATCTGAAGACGCAGAAATTCGACCTAATTTCTCTGAGATGTCTAGTGAAGTATGAGAGGTACAAGATTGGTAGTGCAAAATGAAAACGATATTTCTCACACCCTTCTGCTAAATTTCATTCGGAAAGTGAGTTTGAAGAAACAGCTTCTGATACGAATGTTAAATTCAATAGACGTTGTTTCCGATTGCGACTCTATTTTTCCTATTTTGTGATAACAAACGTTCACATTTTGCAGGACTGTCCCACAGTTGTTTTTCACACGTGCTTGCCATATATTCTCCTTGGCAGGCTGATCCATGCATGCTATGACTGTTAGTTTCTCATTTGTCCATCTTCTCTACATTCGGTGTTTGTTAATCGGCCTTCTGCAATTAGATATAAGTCGGTTAGCTGAACGTTACACCGTTCAAATGGCGGGCGCCTGTTTAAGCTGTACGCAAACAATCTTTTCTTGGATAAACACCTGTTTTTTCTTTTGTTCTTTGTTGTGACGCTGCGTATTCTTGTGTTGGTTTTTGTGTCATGTATAAGCCGCAAACATCTTTTTAATAACTGCTTCCACCTTCCAAGAATGACGATATTTAAGTGTTGTGATGATATCTTGAATTCTTTCATAAACCGTCCTCACTTCCTACACGATGTGACCTACACGACTTGAAACCACCACGCTATTGTACGCGGCTATTAAACGGGTTAAAAGTCTCCAGCTGATACACCACAAAACACCGTATTTCATTCACGGACGTATGTGGACTTGATGTTACCAGACTGCTCATGCCTGAATAGAATCCATCGCAGTGACCGGCACTCAAAATATCCATCGTTTAGTTGGTAATAGGACATCTTCACCACTGGACACGGTTACCCGCTGTGCAGTCAGGTTCTAAAGTCATGTGGGTTGTGAATTACTTCCATTTGTACTAGATGCTGGGTTTCTGAATTTCTCTATGTTTTTGGCCTCCTATTTCTCAGTTTTTATTCGCTTATTCTTAGTGTTTATTTTCCACACCGTTTCATTATAGCACTGGGAAATGACATATCATAGATATTTATTTTTGATTCTGTATACCGGAGCAACTTGTGAGAATGGTAGCAAACTTACAATTTTTCTGTGTGGAACCACCAGAAGTGTGGCTTTCATTCGAGAATGAAGCATAGTTTGCGACAGTAGACTTGTCCGTTTACTCGGGTTTTACTTGTTTTTTCATCAGGGTTTAATTTGGGGGTGAAAACAACAGTGACCACAACCGGCACCAGCGGGTTCTCATTTAGCAGCCCGGCCTTTGGTACTCCTTCGACAACCAATCCCAACACCACAACAGGGTTATTTGGCGGCTCGGCTACCACATCTGCTCTTGGCGGTGGTCTGTTTGGAAGCGGAACTACCGGGTCATTCAACTTTGGATTAGCGGCCAACAAGTCCTTCGGCACAACCACCACCACCACCTCGTCTACCGTGCCGCAAAGTGCCGTTACTACTGCGTCTGGTTTTGGATTGCCATCGACCACCACAACTTCTGCTTTCGGTTCATTATTTCTGCCAAGTGTGACGTCGACCACGACTAATGCATTTAGCTTTGGTCTGCAAGCTGCTAAACCTGCGACTGCTAATTTTGGCTCCTTCTCGGCAGCAAGTTCGACACCTGCTGTTTCTACGACTTCCAGTGGCCTAACAGGTTTTTCCTTTGGGATACAAACAATCAAACCACAGACAACAAATACTTTTGGCCAATCTGTTTCTACCTCCAGCTCAACGCCTAGCCCTGGGTTCCAGTTGCAAACCACCACTGGTGCCACTACGACCACTGCTCCCGCTGTAACTGCTTTTGGTTCTCTTAATACCGTCACTTCACAGCAGCAGCAGTCATGCGTATCGACTGCGACACCGTCATCTGCGCTGTTGTCTACAACGTTGTTCAAACCTGCAGCCGCAACGAATTTAGGATCGGTCTCTCAATCCCCCGGAACTCAGTTTACAACAACTTATCAGTCACAGGCAGCCACTTCCGTGGTTACTTCAGTTAGCCAAAGCACGACCCCAGCCGCAGGATTTACTCTTTCTTTTCCAACTGTTACCTCTTCTTCGACAGATGCTTCAAAGCCAGCTACTAGTGTCCCATTTGGGAAGGTTGAACTTCCAGCGACCAAGCCAGCTACCACCAGCAGCCCAACTTTATGGTCCCTTCCCGTCTCTTCGACTGTTGCTGCAACTGCCGTTTCCACTGCTACAACCAACTCAATTGGACTTACTTCGCTCATGGCTACTACAGCTACCACAGCAGTCTCCTCGACACAGCCTTCGTCGGTCTTGTCTGCAATGCCCAAAACATCCACTATGACCTATCACCAACTGGAAGAATTAGTCAACAGATGGGCCCACGAACTAGAGGAGCAGGAACGCTATTTCATGGACGAAGCTGATCGAATAAACCAATGGGATCAAGTTTTGCTCAACAACGGTGAAAAAATAACAGCTCTTTACGAAAAGGTGGATTCATGTAAAACTGAGCAAACACAACTTGAGCAAGTAAGTAGTATTTTCTAGTTCAGGTTCTGTAACTATGTTCTGTTATTTCTGCACCAACGTTTCTTGATGTCCGTTGTTCATTCTGGAGACATCAAATTCGGGGCAAAACTTACTTCAGTTGCATCAGCTTAAATACGATAGTTTGAAGTAGACCATGTGACATAATTACAAGAATATGTGATATCGCACAGGCAGTTCTGCAACATCCAGTTATGAAACGTCTGTCGCCAATAACTAACACACTACTGTTCATCACAGTCAAGATTTTTAAACATTGTTTTTCTTGAATTAATTTGAAGGATTGTAAGGCTGTATGCGACAAATTGACAAGCCAATCCTTATTGCCACACCACGTTTGAGTACGACACTCACGAAGTCTAAGGCGAAGCTGAACTAGAAAAGTCATATTTTAAGAGGTCCCTCTGGAAGTACATGCAGTGTCACCTTGAGTTGATAATGACGGGACTGACTGACCGGTTGTAACGACTTCAAACAAACAGTCAGTCGAAGTGGGCTATTTCTGTTTCCGTCATGCAAGAGCAACTCTGAGTTAGTTTAAAAGTAGTCAGATTTAGTCTTTCAGGGGAGTAAATTTGGGCCTACTGCGATCTGGTGAGCAGAGAGGATTTTGGTTAATATAAATTGAGCACCACTCACAATTACCCTCACCCGTTGCATTCCTCTAAACTTTTCAGTCAGCCCTTTTCGAAAGATAGCACTATACTCGAGTCTCGTTCTTGTTAGAGCTTGGACATTCTAGGCATTACTCAAACGAATGTAGCTGAACGGTTGAAGATGACCATTCAGTAGTGTCTAATATAAGGTCACTGATGTAGTGATCAGGGCGGTTGCTTCATCTAAGCGTGATCAGAGTTCTAATCCCGACCGTGACACGGGTATGTCCTACTACGATCGTTAAGCGTCCGTCAAGGTCGAACTGTTTGTAAACGTTCATCATCAGTCAAATGGAAAATATTTCAAAGATGAGTTTTTGTTAGCTCTAAAGAAACGCTTGCCCTGTAAGTTTTATCGGAAGCATTGTGATACCTTTATCAGCTAGTTTGAAAAACTTTATTTCCATCAGTCAACAACTTCAGTATCCTTCGCACTTGGCAGCTTCTCACATCTCATTGACATCCTAGTGGGGGTTTCTTTTATATATTTGACAGTGATCCTGATGCGTGAACATGGTGCTAAGGTAATTTTTAGAAGGCGGTGATGTGCTTGTTAAAAAGCTAGACGGTCATTGGTGATTTAGAATGCATTGGTAATTACGGATGTCAACAAACTCATCATTTGAGATGAGGAGAAGGTTCACCTTCTTATCTTGTCCTGTCACAGAGGTCCACATTGATATATATTACGGTGTGTGAGTCACCAGGAGTCTGTTTGAAAATGCTCATGTCCCGTGTGCATCAATTTTAGATAATTGAAAATCCCCGTAACATTAATGAAAACAAAGTTTCAGCGAACAGACTGTTTTCGGTTAATTCTCCTCTTTGGCTGGTACAGTTATATAAAATTAAGTGAAGAGTTACAATGTTATTGATCAAAGATTATTGTAGCTCTCCACTTAGCATCTATTTTACGCAAGAAAAAGGCGGTTTTTACTTCACTAGTTATGTTTGTCACAACGAGACTGGACCTAGACGCGGTGTGACGGCTTGCGCATCTCGATGATCTATTGGGCTAAACTGGACGGTGTGGCCACCACACCGATAGAGTCACTCATGCCTGACAGGCCAATAGGTAGAGGTCTGACAAACCAGTCTCCTGGTCCTCCAGGTTGGGAGTTGGAAGAAGGTTGGCATCTTTATCCGAAAAATGTACCAGTTCTGGTACACTGCCACCCACCCGCTGCCTCGCGGTATAGGCTTTTGAGCCAAAGGTTCGGGTTGAGAATCCTAATCGTTCTCCTGTCTAGATCTGGGCGTCCTGGCAGTATCTCGGCCCACACACAACCATGAATAGTCACAACACAAGTAATTTTATACTGCATCGGCCGCCTCGCAGTATAAACCGGGTCGCTCTATTTGCTGCATACAGCAGGGTGGATAGACGAAAACATGCTACTGCTGACCGCTCCCTCACTGTCCTAACAAATTTAGTTCTCAGCCCCTCCCGACCTCCACTTCTGATAGTAACTCCACAGGTCCCACAACAGATGTAGCTAACCGTGGTAACACTGTGCCGGTAAATTCCGTCTCTTGCCATTCAGCCTCATGCCTCCATCGCCCATTGCTTAGACATAGAATGCGAATTAATATAGGTGCTTTCAACGTTCGCACTCTAAAACAGATAGGTCAACGGGCCGCTCTTGCACGAACGTTAGACTCGTTTCATG
>JTDE01005005.1:24857-50946 GCA_014338405.1 Paragonimus skrjabini miyazakii
TCACGAAGGGGCTAGCTACTGTAGATCGGGTTCGTCTTCTGGGCTGGAGCTCTCGCGACTCACAGAGTCGATGGCTTGAAACTTTAGGTGAGATGGCGGCTAACCGAGCTCAGTGGCGTGGATGTTGTCGTTGTTTGGCCGGGTTGTCTGTGAAGTGAGTGCACTTAATGACGCGGGGCAGTGAAAGCCGCAAGGAAGCCGTGCTGTTGATGACGTCTTACTTTCACTTACAGCTCGATTGTTTGTTTGCAAGGTGTAGGCGCCTTGATGTTATATGTTCGGATGTAGATGTAGCTCTTTTTTAGTGGTTAGGTCCCCTCCCCCTCCCTCTTTTTTCTTCTCTGTTCCTAAACAGGGTTTGTTTCTTCTTCGTGGTTGTGTGGCAGTTAAGCATCAGTGTGAACCACTGGTGTATTGCTGTCTATGATGATGATGTTTTTCAGGCTGGCCAGTCTACAGCCGTAATATAGACATGATACTTTGTTTACAAGTATACAAAGTAGCCAATTAGTATGACCCCATTATTTGATTGATGGTTTTAATGGAGTGGCTGGTGTAGTCCTAACCCATCTGTTTTGCTTTCAAAAGAGTGCCGAAACGTGTCATAGATGTTCTCTGGATGAAGAAAGGTGCATCTTCTATTAACTGTTTGCGGCTGAAAACTCTCAAAGCAAACTGACAGTCTTACTGCGATTGTTTTCTATTTCTCCTCAATGAGTTTTAAGGATACAAGCATTCATCTTGTTTGTTTATGTTAATGTACAATATGTTTTGTTAGTATGACACGAAGAGACGGATGTATCGCATTGGAAAGGAGCGTAATTACTTCTAGAAGCTATATTCTGGCTTTACTTTGCATTTGCGAGTTGTATGCCCTTTATTGTTGGCTTTTATATTATGACTATAAATGTTCCGAAATATCCTTTGTTTGAAGTTTGTACTGTCTGCATTCTGTTGTAATCACATAACTATCAAAGGTCAGTGTCCAGGTGTGTATTCATCACACAATTGGCTTCGTTTTTGAAGGTGATGGCGTGCCCAAAATGAAAATGCACGAAAGTGGGTACTCAGTGATCTAGTAACTTCAGTAAACTGAGCTTGCTCACTCACAATCAGTCACTTGTTCGTTACCAAAAATTATTCTTAATTTGGTGGCTTGGACTATCGTTTTCGGGTCCGCATTAGACACTGTGTGTTCAGACCGCAAATTCTGTCCGCCGAGTTTTGGATTTTATGCGCCAAATGTGTTTAACGTATGCAAGTGAGCTTGATGAACATTTTGATCGCTTGCATTGGTTACTGCCATAATTCGCTAGTCAACGATAACGTGAAATGAATTAGCGCACAAATATACGAATCACGAACACGTAGCACAGAGCCTACTGATACCCAAAAAACCCAGAAGAACACAGAAGACCTTGGCCTACAGTCGAAAATGTATTTGCTCTCAAACAAAAGGTAATGTAGCAGACCAGTGTCTGCGTATGTATAGTCTTTGAACAGCCTTGAAGGATCCCACCTAAACTGATGCATTAAAAGTGGGATGGACCAATCAGGGACTGAGGAGAAACGTGCGCTAAAATTTAGTTTAAGCACGTTATGGTACAAAAAGATAACATTCAAAATCAGAAGTTGTTTATCGAGATATCCTCGAAATAGTTGGGAAAATAGAGTCTCGCCAACGCCTCCCGTTTGAGGTGACAATCATCCGTAGCACTTGGCTCGAAAGTCCAGCTGCATAGAACGATGTGGGCGTCTATTGCGGTCTGTCCAACGTCTGGGCAGGGGGCTAATGTTGAGTTCGGTATGGGATGATGGAACGGTGGGAGTGGCTGCATCCGGCATTGCAAACGTGTCCAACAAGATAGGCAGCGGAAGCTGATGCTGGTCATCTGTCTTTGTTGCGTTCGTATGTCGAGCGTGCAACCGGTTGCGGCGATGTTTCGTATGGTGCCATTAATAGAAACATCATACAACACCTTTCCGTGACGAAAAACATCTGGTATCTCGTAAAAGCCCGATGTACATCCACTGCGCACAGTAGTGCTCAGAATGAGACATCAAGGTCTTATTCACTGCACCCTCGGGCTAGGCTAGCCCTTCACCTCCATGTGAGTCAAACTCTTGAGTCATTGGCTCCGGGTAGGGTCTCCCAAGAAAACCCTTTACTCTGTTGTCTCGCAGGTCAGATTTTTGAGTCAAAGACTCAGGATGGGGTCCCTCAAATCAACCTCCTTCCGCGACATAAACGACCGGGAAGTATCAGAAGTTATCGTTCTCTCGACAGTGACATTACAAACCGATCTCGACTTTCTCCTACTGTTTTACCCTCTATTCCTTCTGCCTTCCATAGGCCTTCGGGCAATAATTGCTTTCTGAGGCCAAGACAACTTGTAAACGTTGGCGCCTTTAATGTCCGCACTCTCCGACAAGTCGGTCAGCTAGTTGCTCTGGCAAGTACTCTCTCAAGTCTGGGTATTGATGTATGCTGTGTGTCTGCAATGCGGGTCTGCGATTCTAGCACGGTTATCTATTTGAGCTCACCTCTAGGTAACTGTCGATCCAAGCGCTTCTCTCTCAGGGTTTCAGGTGACACCGAAGCTGAATCTCGCGATCAGGCTGGATTGGGAATCGCACTGAGTCCCAGAGCGCAGCAGTGCTTGCTCGACTGGAACCCAGTGAGCAGTCACTTGTGCGCTGTCAGTCTCAATACTTCGGTTAAAGTCTGTCGACGGAAATCAAAAAGGCTTGTGTATTCATTATGAACAACTGTCTCGGGCGTTCATCACTTCTAGTGGTGTTCGTCAGGGGTGTCCGATTTCTCCCTTTTTGTTCAATTTTGTCATGGACGACATTCTGGAGGGTGCGCTTCGGGAATCCAGTGAGCTTGGTGTTGAGCTTCCTCCCGGCGCCAGGTTGACCGCTCTGGAGTGTGCGGACGACATTGTCTTACTCAACCCCTCTACCGAAGACATGCAGACCATGTTGAACAAGGTGAGTTACCGGTCTGGTTTGTATGGAAGGCACTTCGTGCCTTCAAAGTGCAAAATGTTGCTTCAAGACTGGGGCACTTCAACTCCTACTTTCTTCATTGCAGGTAATCCGCTTGGGACTGTGGACAGTTTCACATACCTGGCTAACACAATCCCGTCAGCCTGTACTATTGCTGATGAGATATCAGGGAGGATAGTAAAAGTACGAGTTGTCTTTTCCAAACTGTATCCTCTGTGACGTCGAAAAGATGTCCGGTTTTCGCTTAAAGGAAGAGGGTATAATGCTTGTGTACGTTCCATTTTGCTCTCTGGTTCGGAACCGTGGTCTGTTCGCAAGTTAGATATCAACAAGCTTGCTGTGTTTGACCGTCGTTGTCCCCGCCACCTGGCCCATATTAAGTGGACTGATCGCGTGAAAAATGTGGCCGTTCGCCGGCGCGTATTCCGGAACGCTCGGGATGCGCGATTAATTGGTCAACCACTCACGGTGCATAGCTTGCGATGGTTGAGTCACGTACTTCGTATGCCAACTGATCGTTTACCGTACCCAACATTATATACTGAGGCCACCAACAGTTGGGTGAAACCACATGGTGGTCAAGCAACAACGTGGTCACAAAATATGAAGACCTTGACTGCTCCATTGAACAAAGTGGGTAGGTGTCACCTGCCTGGATGAGGTCATTGTGATCACTCCAACCGCTGGTTAGAGACACTATCCGAGATGGCAGTGTATCGCAGTCAATAGCGTACCTGTATCCATACCATTTTTAGTTCTTTTGCTTAGTCTTTTATTAATTTTCAAACTTTTTAGTAGAGCTTTCTTCCAGAATATTCCACGTTACTGTTGAGATGAGCGGCGGCCGGAGTCACAGTACCTTTTGGTTAGGCTCATGGCTGCTATGATGATGTTGATGATGATGACGAGCACTCACAGTTGCGTCCGTCCAGTTCTTGTAACCTGGTCGATAGTCACGCCTGTAAACGGTCTCTCCGATAGCGAAACCGTCGATGGAGTTTGGGCCGTCAATAGTGTCAGTTCATTCGTGTGAATGATAGCCTAATGGACTGTGAGAAGCTTGCGACCCCCGAGAGCTTCGGCTGGTGATTGGCCATCGGAAGTTGCGGGATTGGGGGTTGTGTGGTAGACAAACAGGAAATCTTGTAGCACCTCATCTGTGGTTCCCTCTCCCGCGGGACTTGAGCAGCGTCCGTTTACAAGTGGCAACGGAACGTTCAGCTTGGCCGTTGCGCTGTGGGTGATAGGGCGGAGAACGAGTGTGCCTGATGGGTGAATGACTGCAATAGCCCTCGAAGTGTGAAAACGTGAATTGTGTCCCGTTGTCCGACACGAGAATGTCGAGAAATCCATGCACTGGAAGGATTTAGAAGGTTGGTTCCAATGCATCATCAAGGCCAGTTGAGCAATCACAAAAGATTCGGATGGATCAGTTAGACTGCTTCACCACGACGATGGTGTCGGCCCGCGCGGGGTAGGAGATTGTTATCATGGCGCCAAGCTGTTCCAGTCATCTGAGGTCCTGGTCTACGAGCAGCAGGGCTGCGTAAGGGACAGGCCGTTTGGGACGAAAGACCGGTTGACTGCCAGGGCAGAGTTGCAGCGTGGTCTGAGTACAGGAGCAGAAACCTTGGCCATCCTTGAACACGGGCGTGAGCTATAGAATGATGTCGCCGAACAGCTTCTGCGGTTCAACAGGAGACCACACCTGGTTGCAGACAGTCAGGATCGAGACATCAAGAAGACCAAGCGGTTCGGGCTAGTCGAGACCGAGAAGGTCGAGACCAAAGTGAAAGTGACGCTCACCTGTGAATGGTGCTCACTTTATATGAACGGAATCTCCAATTGTTTATTGGCACCATGTACTACCGAATTACCAAATCTTGTAGATTGAAATTCAAGCCGACAACTAACGTAAACTCTTCACAGTCCGTATAACACAACCAACGAAAGCGGTTCAACTGTTTCTTTTGAGTACGTCTAATCCAATTTGATTATTTCTAACGATGTGAATCTCTTTTTTATAGACGAACCAGTAAAATGTCATTCACTAAAAGCGGTGTGTACGTTAACAGTGAACCACAAGGGATCTCGCTTTTTCATACCGCTTGAGCGTATCTGCTTCTTTGAACCGCACCAATCTTCTGAAACTTATCTGAACTGGGTTTTTTCTGGAACGGCTTTCCTTGCATCTCTACTGGCGTTTCCTGCAGATGTGTTAAATAAATGACCTAATTCACTAAATCGAATGTAATCTATAGATACAAATGGTGGTGCGTGCGCCACCTTAGAACCCAGGTTGATGAGCATTTAGCAAAATGAGTTCTATAAACAGTCACGCGATCAGGCAATTCGACAGCAAACACCTGAATGGAGCCAGCGTCATCGATCGCCGAGCCTGGCTTGGTGACACAACGTGTGGTAGGCTCATCGGAGTCATTCCGTGTTGTTTTCGACTCGAAACAAATATTTGCTTCGGTTTACAAAAGCCGTTGCAATCAGACAGCGTTATTCCGCCTTGTTAATACAAAAAGAACTGTTTGTGACACCGATGCTGCCTTAGCAGCGAGCGAACTGGTTGTAAGATTTTGCCGTTTTGTGATTTGGAATTTTGTATATTTAACTCATCTGCGGTAAACATCAGTAGAGGTGTAGCGAAACCCGCCCTAGCATAAATCGTGTCACGTCAGTCTTTTCAAGTTTGCAACGGGGATTGGTTGCTTGAAATCTCAAACTGAAACACCGATTGGAAGCAGTATGAAATTTCAGTGCCCGAAAGCTTTTTGTCTGTACATCTCGACTTGAAGACTGATTAAAACCGCTCGTTACAGATCGTGAAAAAAATCGGAATGTTGGCAGATCAATTTTTTGCGCTCACCTGTTATACTACTTTTTGTTTAATAAAGTATACATAGAGTATGTCAGCACATTTTAAATTGCGCTTACTTGTGTATCTCATGTTGCTGACAATAACTGGCTATTGTTGCAATCGTCAACCTCTGCTGATGTGTATTCTGTCTAAAAGGCGTTTACAGTGTCAGGTCATGCATAATGATTGAACTTAGGTTTTTAGCTTAACTTTGTTATTTATCGCCGTCTTTGATCAGGGACTGTCCTGATAGCCGCTGTTGACAGCTGTTCGTTTTTACAATTAACTTTTGCTTCCACGTCACTCAGTATTTCACCTCCTCAGATGTTAAAGATACTCCGCGTACTCTCATTGGCCCTGTCTGTATATTTAGTTTTTATCCTTTTCTGCCGTCTTTGCAGACTTGTTTTTCGCTTTATTAATGATATACTCAGCTTTGGACATTTGTTGTTCTGACACGACTTTGCTGTCGTTAAAAGTTTTTTTTTCTCTTGATGTAGGAACTCGATTTCATAGAGGGACAACAACGTGAGTTAGAGAATTTGTTGGAACCTCTTGAACGTGCCGCAAATGAGTTACCACCGGGGCAGTTGCATTCAGATTTCGAGAGAGAAGCCATTTTTCAGCTCGCCACCAACGTTGACTTGGAATTGGGGCAGCTATTGTCGGATTTGCGGGAGATGGCCGATCAGGTCAATGCGACCAGTTCAACGGTTACACTCACTACCGTTACCGGTGATGCTGACTCACAGAAAAGTGCAGATGGGTCTTCCGGTCCTGGTAGGGCCTTGTTGGCGTGTAAAGACGAATCTGGAGTTATTCATCAAGTGACTCGTATTTTGAACTGTCACATGCACTCACTCAATTGGATCCATCAAAATACACGTGAGTGACGCAGCTTGGTAGCGTGAAAGGTGTTTTGCCGGCGGTAGTTTGTCTCATTCTTATGGTTGATAATTCTCACTTAATTCTCATTTGGTTAACAACGCAAGGCCTGTTAGGACCGTAAATATTATATTAAGAGTTGACTCATGTCACTCGGCGAATTCAGTTGCTTTAAGAATTTGTTGGTGAACCCGCGAATCTTTATCTGATACTGTGAAGAGACGTTAAACGGCTACCGATTAGTACCTGATGAAAATCTGGTACCATGTTGATAGCGACCAACCCGTAGAAAGAAGCAGATTGGTACGCGGTTAATCAACCGTGTGAAGCATCACTTTTGTTTTTACTCACCCATATCATCTAGATGATTTTGTAAGGCTAGACGCTGTTAAAATAAATCTAGCCGGTTTCAGCCGTTCATCTTCTACCGATCGCATTAGTTAGATCATGTTTTTTTTATTGACAAAGTAAGGCCGTGAAAAGCACCTTCAGGTTTGACATTTCTTCAAAGCTACAGTTGATTGGGTGTTGTAAGCACCGATTGCCTGATTAGGGTTCACATTTATGAGCGCAGGCAGTAGCTGGTTCATATGTACAGTGTAATGTGGTTATTACAACACTCGCCAGATAACAATAGTCTATTTTAGCGGTCAGTTCTTTGTTCCGAGTAACTTACGAAATCCGTTTAATTTCCTGCTCATTTCGCAAAATCTTTTATACATTTTTAGTTTGATACACGCATTTCTATAGAAAGAAGACTTGTAAAGCATCTGCTCTACTCAGGAACGAAATTTGATACCCATACACTTAAATACACAACAGAAATGTCGGTATGCTTTTTGTTCGTTATGGTGCATTCGATAGCTGATCCATTATGGTTTAAAGAGGGCTCGATATCACGTCTCATACATAAGTGGCGTATGCTTGTCATGCAGTCCAGCATGCTTGATACAGTCACATGAGACTGCTGCTCCCGTTCGCTTCACCATTAGCGGCACGTTTCGGTTGATCTGTATCAGAAGTAGCTTGATTAGCAATGTCCATACCTCCCATGACTTCCTCTGTTGTGTAGTTCTTATCAGCATCTATTTGCTTGCCTACCTTGTGTATTCGTTCTTATCTTAACCTGACTGTTCTATTTCATTCACTTTTTTGAAAGCCAACATAGTAATTGATCAAAATACAGGCGTTTAGGTCAGGTCCGATAGCTCGATCGACATTGACACCATCAGACGAACTTAGTCGTACCTTATCCTGTACTTGTCATGATAACTAATAAAAATGAGTTCGGGGGTGATCAACGTACACGCCATATTGAACACAAGCTTCTAATCTATTTCGTGATTGGGCATTTCCTTGATTTCCGTTCTTTATGGTTATACCCTACAATATGACATGTGACAGAAACATTACTATGCTGTGCAATCAGAATGCCTATTTCCAATTCAGATGTATGCACGTTAATCTTTTGTTCATATTCATCATATCATGTGCGCGTTTTTTAAATAATTCGTCTACCTATTTAGCTCGCTCTGCTGCAGACTGACCAACATTATCCATTTTTTTCCCGTTACTCAAAAGGTGTTTTCTTTTCTTTTCAGAGGAATTAATAGAACGGGTCAAAATTTTGGAAGGCTCATAAGATAATTGAACTCTATCTTCCTATGTATGGATGCTTCTTGCATAGATAATCTTTTGTGTATTGCATATGCTTTTTGGGCAATATATTTGTGCGTTTTTCATCATGGACTTTTTTCTTTTTTTCACTAATCGCGATCTTCCAATATGCTTGTTTTTGCTTTATATTGCAAATTTATAACGGTTCGTGGCAAACAATACAAGAGTCGTAAACGTGATTACTTTTCAGTTATTATTTTTGAACAGGAAACCTTTTATTCTGTTGTACGATAAGTAGCACCTATCAAATAAATAGTTGAATAGCGTCAGGTTTAGTCTACCATTTTGCTATGAAATCCAACTTAATCCGCGCAACAACGTCTACAGCGTATCGTTTTGAATATCCAATCGGCCTCATATTGCTATTGGGCCCACTCTGTATGTGTACTCTCTCTATTTGAGCTATGTTTTCTTGATCCCATTTGACCACAACTCGTTTGAGGTTGGACTGTTCATAGTGCAGGCTGTAACCGTTTTTCTTCCTGCGATTTTGTAGCCATTTCTCTCTGCATTTGGGCGTTTATTGAATGTACGCGCAACCTAGACCCTCCGCGACTCATTCTAATGACAATATTGTCTCTCAATTGCTATTGGATTTCCGCACTGATGGCAACATTACGTTTAGTTTCATGGGTTAATTAACTCAAGTTCTGTGACTTACACCGGCTTGCTTCTTCGCGTCAATGTTTTTTTGCAGTCCCCACACTCCTGGGTCATTGGGGTTTATTGTTTTCGCGAAATAGATGTGTCCCGTGCGAAGTTTGCTTGTAGTTTGGCATTTATATCCTGTTACTACTTGTAGGTAGCAATTGGCAGACCTGCACAAGAGGACCATTCTTTTCCATGTTTGGTAATGCTGTCCTTATGTGAGTAGACGCCTTATTTGAAATATTCCAACCGTTAGCATTAATCAATGTCTGCGGGTGGATTTTACCAGTTGCAAGCGATTTGTGGTCGCTTGACAAATGCTCCCCCACAACAGCCTCTTAGAAACGGGATCGTCTTTGCTTTAATATAGAAAATAATATTCGTATGCTGTCAACGTGGCTTCCTCTTTCGGGTGGTAGAGCACTTGCCGCATTCGGGCATGTTGTTTCAGTCGCTGGTTCATATCTAGTCCAAGTCCAAAGTTTTCACAAATGGATCCCCTCTAAAACTTTTTGCATGTTATTCCATTTAACCGAATAAGAACTTCGATATGAATGTAGCATTTTCCTGAACTGCACATTTCTGTCTCTGATTGGTAAATTTTATGTGCTACTTGTGAAACGTGTTTTTGCAATCTTTAGCGTGTTACTGTTATGTAGCGTGACAGATTTATTAGTTTAGGAGAGATCTAATTGTGAGAAAGTTGGGTTCCAACTGTACTCAAACCATCGGCAATAACCTCATGAACGTATGCTACAAGGGTTCTATCATTTGAGCTACGAAGCCTTATTGAAGACTCATGCCTCATAGTTAGACTCAGTTATCCCTAGTATCGTATGACGTTCACCAACTATCGTCATTTTAGGTTCACCTGAAGCCGATAATTTTTATAATTGTGTTTGGTCTTAATCCTCAGTATGTTTAGATTCATTAGATTTATCTTCCGCTTTCGTTTTTCCTTATAACTTAGAGCTTCGGTTCCAGCATCTAGTACTTCCATATGCAAATAGACTAAATCTTTCGGGTGATAGATACTTTGTTTCACTTACATGAATGGCAGCGGCAATACGCAGACCTAAATTTTGTGTTTGAGCATAAACCAACAAAGCAACATGGTGGGAACAAAAAGCGATATACAGTGCTCCACTACTGTGAGGTGCAGACGCAGTGGTGGTTGATCAGCATTCGCCTCCATGCACGCTCCTAATGCGTGCGGCATTGATGCGCTGCGTACTGACAACTGCAGTCCTCACTTTAGCACACCTCTTATGATCCATTTTTTCCGATTGACTGACGGTTTAAGTCAACGTGGGCCTTCACTATGATATGTCCACTGTGCATATGTGTGTTCGTTATAGGAAAAGGTCGACTGTTGTCCTCGCTGAAGAACATTTCAAGACCTGTGCTGTAATTTCCACTGTGAGAAGTAGTTCTAATGAGTGATTAACGGTTTGCAAATGAATGACTAGTTATCCTATCGAGAATTCTCTTAATGATCTGCCAGACTTCTAACACATATTGGACATTTATACAGTCCACCTCCATTTGGTTTGGTTTAGCGTAAGCTGTTTCCAACGTGTGACGAAGTTGCGAGCCTATATGTATTGCCGGTTTGTCTGCTGTATTACCCATGCATTTTAGCACGCCTGAGTTACCTTTCAAACAGGCAGGTTTAGACATTTGCGTTTGCTACATCTTTGTAGGTTAAATAAACGATTGTCATACCACCCCGTTGTAATTCTTTTTTTAAAGTGGAATTAATGCATACCATCGATTTCCTAACCTCTGACGCTCATCTTCTGGAATAGTTCATCTATAGCGATCCATTCTTATGATAATCCTCACTAGAAAAAACGCCAATCACTGCAAGGTTGGTGGACGCTATGAGGAAGACTGCTACTTTGATCACATTCCAACTGTGTTTGGTTATTTTTAGTGTGGTAAGTCGAAACGAGAACAGCTTGTGTGTCGCGAGGTAATTCACTGCTATTTTTTTGTGTTTTCTCACATACCTAAGTGCTTGTAGCTTCACGGTTGTCTCCCTTGGGATCGCAACCAAACCACACCGTTGATCAGTAATGTTTGCCAGCGATGCGACATGTTTTCTGTGCGAATGCTGTCAACTTGCCTGCTACTTGAAATGTTTCTTTTAAGATGTCCTCATCTACCAGAGCTTCATCTTTTTTGTCAGCTTCATTCTCGTGGTATTCTTCGACATATTCGATGCATTGTCGTATCCAAGTGACTAAAAGTGAGCAAATATACAGACCTACTGGATGTTGCGTACTCCTGAGGTACTCGAAACAGCAACGAGACCACATCGTCAGCTACTTTTAAACCTTGTCCAGTCCATTCGTCAAGACAAAGAGGCCATGCTGTATTAAGCACGACGGAATAGTTGAAACTTCCACAACACCCAGAGACAAAACTGCTCAGTTGGTAGCATCGTGTATGTCGACACGTAACTTTGCAACATAGAGTTCAATCGGATTATCTTACCTGCCTAGATATCGTGCTCACCGTCCCTTTTTTTCGAAACCTGACAGAGAAGACTGTTTCTCTACCTCATTTTTGTCGTCCCAGTAATCTCTCTGTGTGAGGGTGATGTAATCAATCGAAAAAGCGTTTACTAATGACGAAACACAACTTCTGATAAGCCGGCCAGCTGTCTTGCTGTGGTGGGTATATCCGGCTGTGCTGATTGACCTGAAGTTACATCTGTTCTAGCCAATAATCCTCCTCAGCTATCGTAGAATTGTGACTGTTTCTGATTACCGAGAGGCTCAACTTTTCAATGTCCACTCTGTAGGCAAGCAGGATTGTTAGACTGTCGTTTGAGTATTCAACACCGTTGCGTTTTTCTCCCTTCAACACAACACTGTTTTGGGAGCACGCAAAATAACACACGGATTCGGTCGCTGTTGACCATGTTCCTAGGTTTCTAATATGTTGCATTTGTGCCCAACACGTATATGATTCCTGAGTCGATGTACTTGTTACATCAGCTACTTCTGAAATCCAAGGACGACATTTGTGTTAATTCTGTTTAGTTTAACGCGCTATTCGTTAATTATTCTGGACTTGTCTTCAGGTTGCTGAAAGGTCTTGGGATTCCTCTTGAATTACTGAGCCTGGGAGCGGTGTATATTTGCTGCGTGGATTTAGAACCGGCCAGTGTATCCGATCTTTTGAGTCACTATACATGTATCAGAATAGATGTACAATCTTTCTTTTGCTTCGAGCGTTTGCACTCCGTCACTGTTGTTTTATCCTCACAGCAAAGCTTTCAGTATGTGTGCCTCAGTAAGCACCACGCTGCCGGTTGTCTGTATCTCTAACCTCCCGTGTCTACCCGAGCAAATAAATTCTATACTCTTCTCCTGTCAAGCATGCCCAGTTAATTTTGCCCGACACGCCATGTTTCAATTAGGACCCACCTCGCTCTTAGTCATAAAATTTGATGCATCGGTATAATCTCTATTCAGATTGATAACCGAGCGACACATAACCTCATATACGTTTCCGGCCCTCGTCTTCCAAGTTAAGTAGATAAGGAAGACGACTACTGATCTTTCGCTTCAACCCTTACCGAACCGAAGTTTGTGTCTGACTGCAAGTGCATTGAGGATAAACCTGCTGAATCACACACTGTGTATGAGGCTCTAGTATGCACCCACTCTTTTGTTCATACATGGTCCTACATGATCCGAATTGATACTACAAGCTGCAGGTTTTGTAAACTTGACAACAACGTGAATACGAAACAATGATGAACGTGATGCAAAATATCAAAGTTGTGGTTGCTGTAGAGAAATTACGCATAGTTAAAGCGGCTGTTGTATGGTGTGGAAGGGTGGTATCCGAATGCCATGTTTTTTTAATAGGATTTCTGCCGTTTGTTAAAAGTGGTCTTATGCAAGAGTGGTTTTTAAAAGGGGTATCGCTGAAAAATGAGGATTGTATCCCAAACGTTGGTTCTGATTACCTATCACGCAACAGTCATCTGACCCTTTTGTTATATCAGTAAACAGTATCTGATGGAGTTACCATGGATTTCACTAGTAACGCGGGTGAGATTCATTCCTTATGTCTTTTTGCTTGGCAACGTAGTTTAAACATCGGCAGCTTATTGCCTAGTGGATAGTAGATGGTGGGGAATTCCAGGTAGACTTGCCGGTGGAAGGTTAGGTTGGACGACTCCAGTCCTGCGATTTCCCTTTCTTTGAGGATCCGTGAAGCTTGTCAATGATACGACTGTGTTGCTTTCTAGAATGTGACTTTGTAAACCCATGACTTCATTTTTCTTTCTATAGTCTTCCTATGTCTACATCGGTCGTTCTTTGTTGATCGTTTGCTGTGTGAACCATTATATGATGGGGACTTTTTCATTGTATGGTTCTTGCTCCTCAACTGGATCTTTCACTGGCGTTGCATACTGGTTGGGTGCTTAAATCTGACTAACCCCATTCCAGTTACTATGGAGCGGACTGGTCAAAATACCTATTTGAATAGGAAGGCTGCGATCAAGTGTGTAGAGTTCAGTGTGAAATGGTCTAAATCCTCAAACTTCTCTCAGTCAATGAATATGAAGCAACAGGTTTCTTGTTGACATGTTGAATTTGCAGCTTTATATATTACATTGTTTTCACTACCACGTGACATGACATGATTAAAGGTAGGCCAGCTATTGTCTCACTTCCTAGCCTAGCCAAGAGCTATCGCGTTTACTGAAATCAGACCCAGTGCATCGTGATTGGCAGCCGAGTGTCCTAGCGCCAATCTGCCGCGAGCTCATGTCACCAAGCAACAACCCGAAATTATCCTATGATTAGCACTGGTGTTCATCGGGCTACAAAAAACCTAGAATGTTTTAATGATCAACTCTGTGTAGTTTGCATATTGTTGCTATGATTAGAATTGGATCGATAGCAAACAAAACTATGACTTTCGTACTGTTTGTGGCACTGTTTGATTTTGTCTTACTTTATTCATGTTTAATGACAGCGCCATTTTTCCACTCATTGCGAAAACCGAGACTGAAATCTTGTTTCTAATATGTTCATCGGAATACCGTTTTTCCATAGCTATCACAAATGTTTATTTCCCAAATTCTATCTGTAAATCTAGACAGTTTCAGCACGAGATGGGCACATCTGTAAGTGCAACTCGATGATCACTTCTAGCTCAGAGTATTTTCATGTTGATAAACAAGGCAACGGCTCATCGTCAATATTTCGTCAGTCATTCCGTTTTTTCTTCACCCTAATCAACAACTTTTCTGTTTGTATGTGAACGCAACCTTATTCCAATCAATCAAATATCATTTTCTAACGTTTCAGTTGATGAGTAAGACGGGACGTGCATCAGAGCAAAAGCCTGCTCGACTGCCCACACAAGCTTCACGACGTTTACACTGTCATCAATCGGCAGTTCGAGCTGCTCGGTTTAATTCCGATGGACTCTACTGTGTCACGGCCGGTGGGGATAAGACCATCAAATTGTGGAACCCCTACACAAATCGCCTTCTAAAGACATACACTGGACACGGCGGTGAAGTCGCAGATGTTCAGGTAGTTTCCTGTTTTGTCACGATTTCTGTTTTACCATCTGAGTAATGCTTTGTTTTCCAGTAACTATTATGAAGACTAGTTCTCCTAGCGGTTGTACTTTATTACGTTTGCTTGGCTGCAAATAGAGCCGTAATCCAGGTTTTTCTAAATATTGTTTTTTCGACTAATGCCACTGAACAAGTTAACTCGTGAAATCTTGGTAGACTACCAGGTGGCCCGATTACATGTTGGTAAATTTACAATCAATGGAACTTGTTAACTTAGGGTTACCAGTCACATAGATTGGTATTAGGCTTTTGATCAAATTTCTTGATTTTGCACCGTTATGCTCATATTTGCTTATATTCTCCCTTATCCCCTTCTCCACAGCGTAGCACACCGTAGCAATTGATCAGTAGTTCTGTATGCACACTTTATAACTGTGCTATTGCTGACCACACTGGATGTGTCATTTAAGTGGTGATAATGTTATCCGTCGGATTAGGTAAACCATAAGACAAGTAAGAAATTGATTACTGATGAGTCATGGAAACTCTAATCGATCTAAACCGAGTTGGTCGACAAAATCCGGCAACAACAGGCAGACGTCACAACAGCCCTTCGGTTTTGAACACCCTGACTGAACTAATCTGTTAAACTAAATGCTCAAACTACTGAGCTAATTCTGTCGCAACTTCATGCAAGGTGCTTTGGCTATCCGGAATGGATCGACTCCATCCGGAGGGTGTGTGAACCAAACCACCATTGGTCACCGGCCTCCAGTGGACTGTAAAACTTCTCTCCTTCGAATCATAGGCTTATGGTATGGTCCATCTTTATCTACCTGGGTAACCGAGATGTATACTATCCCCATCAACCATGAATCTGTGAACGTATACTTGTTATCATTTCTTGTCTCATGCGCCGATCTTAACTCTGGCCAAAGTGAAGCCTTTGATTCCTTGTCAACTTCTTCAACACCAAACTAATCAATCCCAGTTTCTTCTATTTTGTTTGATAACACTTTACTTGGTAATCCCTCAATCTCGTTTCCAGATACACACCAGTGAATAGTCTCACTTACTGTTCGCGACGGAAGTCAGCTAGTATGATAGTGTGTTAACATCATGGAGATATATTTGCCTGACGGACACAAACCCTAACTCGCTCCGCAAACACCATTTAAGCTTGCCACCTTTAATGTTCGAACACATGCTGATAAGTCAACAGGCAGTTGTTTACACATGCTTTGGAGACCCTCGCCGTTCTACTGAAAGACGACTTTAGGATCTTAGCTTAGTACTAGAACTTCAATCTCCGTCGAGCGCACCACCATGCGCATACAATGTGCGACTATCTGGAGGCTCTGTGGCTCAAGTAATTGGTCAACCAGTTGCTGGAATTGCCATATTCGTGTGCGCAAAGAAAGCACCACTTGACCGGATATCTGTCAACAATCGTTTTCGCACTGTCAAATTGGAATGTACGGCTAGAGCGTCGAGAGGCGCTCATCACAGGCGCCATCTGTTTGCTGTTGGGATAAATGGCGCCACAGGCTTTAGTCCACGTGCCGTCAAAAATATTTTTACCTCTAGCTGACTAACCTTCTACACACCGCAAGGCGCATGGACATTGCGTCAGGGAGCCCCATTGCTTTCATCCAAAACGCCTCTTTTCAAGCGAAAATGGTTTTGTCCAGTCAGAATAAGCGGAAATTTTTACAACAGTCTGGAGATAACCTTAATTTTTTTCTTACCTGCTTGACCCTTATCCCGCCACGCTCATTGATGGCCTGGTGATTTTAACTACTGACTTTAGCGACTGTTCTTCAATCTTTCGATTCGGGAATATCTGTGGGTCACCAGGCATTTTTCTCTTTCTTATTTTCGTCTTCTAAACGGAGCCAAACAACGTTCTGCATTCATCTTTTGACATAATTTTGGAGCAATTAGCGGAGTCATTCACGTTATTCCTCGAGGCGAAGGATTCCGTTTTGTCTATCTAAAGGTGAATAATTTGAGTTCTCTCAAACACTGCCTATTGTGCAGTCGAGTCAGCTTATTAATCCGGGAGTTTACAACACACCGTACTATTAGCTAGAGTTTTGAAAGCTCAAGTAGGCAGTCTAAGTATTGACATGTATGATTTGAGTGGCTCATACTCTTACGGCATTCGACAAACAGACAACGATAAACCTTTACTATAGTTCTGTGCTTGCTTTTGGCAAGTACTTATTTTCGACGGTCGAGACGACAACGCGTCACTTGTCGATCTCCATCACTGAGCCAATCGTGGACATAGATTGACCACATAGACGTCAGCTGACGGTGGCGTGGCTGTTTCCAAGACTGTACTTCACTCTGCAGCACTTTTGTGAATTCCAAATATGCATTGATGCACGCCGCGTTCGCTCCTTAAGCTCTGCAAAGCTGTCTGCTTGCTACTTCGGAAATTGCTGCGAGAAGATCGACTAGGTGGTGAACACAGCACGTAATCCAGATGGAATGAGCCGCTGCTACTGACATGTCCAGAGAACTTTTCTGTCATCGAAGCAGCGGGTAGTAAGAGGTCATATGTGAGCGGCCTCATCTGTGGAGCCACTAGTAAGCCTATTCATAATTTACAACGACGCTTAGAACACTCGGATGAGCACTTCCAACAACAGTACAGCTGGTCACAACGTCATCATAGACAGCAGTATACGAGTGGTTCGCACTGATACTTAACCGCCACACAACTACGAATTCAAAAAAAGGAAACCCTCAGCAGGAAGGGAGGAAGAACAAGGAAGAGAGGGGATGAATCTAATCGACTACGCCATCACGCTCTATCGGTTCTCGTTGGTCTGTTGACAATTCCCACGCCTCGGAAACAGAAGTCTCTCTCGAGATCGAGTTCTTGAAACCTCATAAGGCACCCGGCCCAGACGAACTCCATTCTGCCCTTTTTATGGATGAAGCTCCGGACTCATTCAATGATTTGACCTTTGTGCTCTAACAACCTTGGATCAGTGATGTTGTTCTAAATGACTGCGGTTTGGCTAACACCTTCCCAATGATCAAAAAGTGCCCACCCACTTCGTATGCGGATCATTGAGGGATTAGCCTTATTCCAATTGCCTCAAAGTTGCTCACACCCATTGTACTTCGCAGACTAAGCGAAACGCGCGAAGAACATATACATGAGGATTAAACCATATTTTGCCCTGATCGTGAATGCATTGATCGCATCTTCACACTTCACCGGACGCTTGAATTCCGTAATTCTTATGGAAGGCCAGCAGTGGTTGTCTTCTTGGACATCAGAGGGGTCTTGAATTCGGTTGACGGAGTTGCATTCTGACACTGTCCATCGGGGGAGAGAGTGTGCCGCGAAACTACGTGGACATCGTAAAATCAATTTACTGTCAGACTTCGAGCAGGATAGGGGCTTGTGGCACCGTATCGCCGACATTTAGCATTCCAAGTGGGGTGCGACAGAGTTGTCCACTCTCCTGTTTCTTATCCAACCTTGTGATAGACGAGATCCTAGAGTGTTCCCTGACAAACTGTGAATGTGACAGTGTGGATTTGCTCTCAGTCACTCGACTTCGAGACACAGAGTGTGCAGACGACATCGTCCTAATCTGTGATGATTCACAGTGTGCCCAGTAGAGCTTAGACAGATTGAAGGCTTTGGTTTATCAGTTTGATATGGCCTTTGTACTGATACAGTGCAGGATGCTGTTGCAATATTGGTATTGCTCTGTGCCTGTTCTGACCTTTTGTTGTGGGCCGTTGGAGGTAGTCGAGAAGTTCATGTACCTTGAGAGCTGTATCAGCGCCGGTGGACTGTCTGGTGAGATCACAAATCGCGTGGGAGAGGCTCGGATGGCGTTTATCAATTTACGCCATCTGTGGCGTCGGTGTGATCCCAGTCTTTCTGTGAAAGGCCTTAGGTATAGTGAAAACATACGGGCAGTCTTATTGTACGGCTCCGAGACCTGGTTGGTTCGCTCGAAGGATGTTCTCATGATATCCGTTTTCAACCATCAGCGCGTGGTGGCACTCCAATGACAGCGTTGACGAAGTTCGCCGACGTTTGTACAGAACGCACGGACTCTGTCGACATCCGAGCATACTGATATCGTTTCACAGGCTTCCTTTCCTTGACCCCATTTTGTGAATGCCAGCTTACCGCCTGCCACATCGTGCCTTGTTTGTGTGGGGTGATTTAGGCTGGAAGAGGCAGCCTGGTGGTCAGGGTATGACTTGCGTTCTCAGTATGACGGCCTTGATACTGGACTTCGCTTTATTGGGATTTCTCCAGTGCCTTTATCTTTTTGCATTCTTTTTCTTTGGCCTCCACAGTTCTTTTATTCTGGTAGATTGCCACACTTTTGCCAATTCCTGAGATGTTTTCCCCACATATCAATGTTCGCGTGTATATTGTATAATTTATCTGCTGAATGGGATTACCAATTGATGTATGTGGTGTGCCCTCATATACGTACTTAAATTAATGTGGGCGCGTTGTTCTGTGGTCTAACTCAGTACTTCACCTACATTGGCGGAAGATGTAACTCATTACCGCTGGTCTCATTTCACCTGAAGACTGGCCCTATTATCCCCGATTTTTGCTGACTGTTTCACCATAGGCTGGAGCTGACAACAGTCAACTCGGTTCCGGTGGCGCGGACTGTATGGTTATTTTGTGGGACGTCAGTACTGGCCAGTCTGTTCGTCGTTGGCGTCGGCATGCCGGTCGAGTGAATGCCGTTCGGTTTGCGGCTCCATTCCAACACTCGGAGACTGGTCTACCTAGCCCAATTCTGTTATCAGCTGGGATGGATGGGATGGTTCTTGTCTGGGATGCCCGCGCTCGAACTCCGTATCCAGTACAGGTAAGTCAAGGTGTATCAAGCTTTCCCCTGTTTTGTTACGCCAGGATTATTGTATATGTTGCGGGAATTGATAACATCCTTCTGGAATCCTACTAAAGTGACTTCCATTCAATTTACCACTGGATGGGATTGCCAACTTTTAACAAAGTGGTGACTTAGCAGGCTTTAATGTTTCAGAATGGTAAATAAACGTTAGTATTGTATACAAGAAGTATGGTTAGCACGGATTTATCATTTTTAACCATTCAAATCGTATTTTGGTCCTTCAAAGTTAATACTGTTAGCCTTTAACCATTTTTGTCAGTAAAGAGAAGTCTCAGTTGTCAAAACCATATTGTAATGCTCATACGGTAAAACTGGGTCATTGTTAATAGCTATTATCTCGTGACAGTTCTGTCCTATTACGTCAATAATTTACGTGGTATTCGTAATCAAGGACAAGTCATCTATCGAACTCAATTAGAACTCACTGATAGCCAGCATTGTTGATTGAATTTATTTACGGAATTTGAAAACAGTTCTCTTCAATTGATTACCCACAGTCGCATACACATTCACAAAGCACGGTACTGCGTTACCGGTCGGATTACTTATTGAACACGCAAACAACACTTTCATATGCACTACACCGTTTAAGTCAAATTCGTCTGTTCGATAGGATCCACTCTCTTAGTCCACAACTGACCTTGTCAAATGATGAAGTGACACCTATTTCCATCTAGTGTCTGTTGATACTCCAAAAGTTGGTAAATGAAAACCTGTTACGGTGAATTAATCTAAAGTCGGCGTAATTCTCATATGCAACCGGGAATTAAAAAAACTGCTACGAAAACTACTGAAGAATCTGCTTGCTCCCAGTCAAAACTGTTGTTGTGGAGTCCCTTATGCCCTTATGTCTATTCGTTGCACCCCGGAAGACAGACGTCGTCCGTCCGACAAGAAGATGCATTTATCAGAACCTCACGGTTCACTGAACTATGGTACAGCATTTGCCCTTTCTCAACCACAAGGGTGCGTTCGAGCTATAATTTTGGAGTCGCTTAAGTGCTTGAACGTAGCTTACATGCCGGTGAACCCAATATCGACAATCGATCCCCATAAATCAGTTCACGTTAAGGTATGCTATGAACATTTTGAGAGTTACGTCTGCGAGATTGACATATGACAAGGCTTTCCACTCTTGTCATCTGTGTTCAATTTTTCTATGGATGCAAAACCGTTTTCGGAACGCACAGAATGTTTATCTGGATCTCCTACCTGACGAAGGACCGGCCGAACTTGACTAAGCTAACAACACGGGATTGCTTTTTGAAACATTTCAGACAGTATGGATGATGTTGGACATTACCTCGCTTTCATCCGAATGGTGGATGATGCGTTTTATCTTCACAGATCGCAAAGTACCCCTGCAGACGTAGCAGTGACTACGTAAATCTAATGACTACCAATGATTGTTGATTGACTGGTATATTAGGAAAGCCGAATTAGCGGCAGCAGGTACATTGAAAGTGATAATTGAGGCCCGTATCTCTAAGGTTAGGTAACTTCCGCTAATTTAGGTCAGCTCTGACGAGGCTTTAAGGTCGTGTACATGAAATTCTGGAGAGCACTTCTGCACTACAGGTGTGAAACGTTGCCTCTTAGAGTTGATGACGTAAATCGTCCCTGAGTATCTGATACTTGGTATTGAGTGTCAAGTAGGCTTATCTGCCCGGTCTTAAAGAGATATGCGTTACTTGCTAAGGACATTCACCGACTTGTCAGTTAATCGCTTGTCTTGCTGAGCTCTCTTTTCAAATGCCACAGCCGACTGACGTACGAGGTGGGCAAGTGATTACTTGATATGGTGAAATGTAGACCACTGCCACTAGGTTGTTCTTTGTAGTTCGCGCTCGTTTTCCGAACTGAGGTCCTCTTGACGCACAAAGTCTGCGGTCAGAGATGTTACGTTAAATATCGGCTGATCGGACTCAGGTTGTGAATGTTGCCATTAAGCTTAACTTTCCGTGAACGAAATCCAGTTAGTGAATCGAGACGGACGCCGTCCAACTATCATTTGCAACTTAGTTGTTTCTATGCAAGATATAGGCACCTCGATGTTAGCGTATTTGGGTTTGAACGTCATGGATTTGTTGAAAATATTGTTCCCACTTGGTCTCCTCTTTTGTTGTTAAACATTGGTGTGACCTGCCGTCTGTGAGGTAAATGGCTTGCTGTGAAGTGACGTTTGCTTCTGTTGCTAACTTCATTTATATGTGTTTGTCGATACTTTACTTCAGAATACTGATTCCCCCTTGTACTAGCAGAAACTTTCATACCATTTTTGAGGGAACCACTGAATACTTGAATGAAATACACCTTCCGCCTGTATTTGCGAGAAGGGATGCCATTTGATTCTGATTGAGACCATTCTTGTATTTCGGGTATATACATATTGACCAGATACGTTCTACAGAATGTTCCATGGAACATGTCCACTTAGCAGATCAGAACAGCATACAGTCGAGTTTTAATCTATTTTCAGCTGTTTACTATATCGCGTAGTGTTCTTCAGGATTGTCTGATCAACTCTTTCTTATCTAACTGTGTAATCGTGATCTACGAAGTCATTGTCAGGGAAGACACCTGAAGAAGACATCAACCAATTACGGAGGAACCCTGGCTTACTTCCGATCAAACTAGACTTTATTACATTGGGAAATTCTACTGGACACCTTCGAATCGGCGAAAAAGGCTGACGTGCCGCTGTCAAAAATCGGCGAGACAACACCAATGTCTGTTCCTCCTAGACGGTCCAAACGAACAAAGAAACCCGTAAAAGCTCTACAAGTAAATCCAAGATGTCAGACCTATAACACATGCCGAAACAGGAGAGGTGGTAGGAGATGCATCTCCTAACGAAGCAGCAAAGGCAAATCACGTCATATCGATTGATCGATCCGGCTTCGAGTTAATTGACATGTTCTAGCTCACTCAGTCAATTAAGCTCACTCAGTTAATCAGATTGCAGCTGCGCGATCGAGTGCCTGTACATTATGTGAACTGTTCTCACAAATGCACTTTCTAATGCCCCTCTGTAACGTGATTCGTACTCCTTTGGACCTGTAAATTTAGAGCCTCTGTGGCCTAATGAAACTCGTTTCATCTTTCCAGTAAACGCTGTTGCCGCACCTATTCTTCTTCTCGGTTCTGGATCAGCAATTGAGCGCGTTATATCAAATCGTTAACATTCCAGGAGATGCACTTGGAGATTCCAATAATCGTAGTTTAGAGCTTATTTCCTGTGCTCAGTTGACTCACGTGAAGTATGCAGGTGGTATGGTTTGGTTTTGCCCTTCTACCCGTGACCTGTAGACCAGAATGTAAGATTTATATGAAGTAACACCTATCATGAACCGTTCTCGTATGTAACATTTTTTTATCCATCTACTGAGTCTCCGTGACACGTGTGATTATGCTCAATCAATGGTATTACTCAATGGATGTTGTTCCGTACCATGCATCTTTTTCTCCCTTTGCTTCATTTTTCCTAATACTCTGCCCACATTACTAGTTAACCTTGTAGCGCTCTATTCATGGATATTTTGTGGGTTTGTACTTGCTCACAGTTTGCCTCTACTTAACCAAGTCCTTGATTTCAGCTAGCACCACATATTTTTGCCTTAACTAATGGCTGTCACTTTCCAAAGCCGCAAACTCGTACTAATTACCCTTCCTGTTCCATGTTCTCTCAACAGACAATGCATGAGGCCAAGGATAGTGTAACCTGTGTTTCCTTCGCCAGGTGGCAGATCGTCACAGGATCCGTAGACCGATGTGTACGCATCTATGATATCCGTAGAGGTACGTTGCTTGACTCAATCTGATTAGTTTGACCTCGTCAGGGTGATTGCTTCAATCTGTGTTTGGCTATCCTGTATGTTATATATCTTAGGTATGTTTCTGGGTATACACTTCTCAGTTCATAGATGCGCTTATCAGCTAGCTTTCCCTGTCTCCTATGGCTTATTTGTTCTGTTATCCAAGGTTGAATGCTGACACTGAGAGTGACTGGGTAAGTCACTAAACTGGTTGACCAATTCCACTCAAATTGTTCAAATCACTAAGATGCCCCCATCTTGAACTAAACATCCAAACACAAATTGGTACGGTCCTCGATACACTACCGGCATACCGTCGGGGACGTGATTCTAGTATATAGGATCCGCTATCAACCCTTACATCCCTTAAAAAATGCTAGTTCCTAGTGAAAATATATATCTTAGGTGTACCCCTCAAGTGTTACAACATCAAACGAGCAGTTTCACTTGCAACGAACACTGTTTCACCATCCACATGTGTCAAATCTGGAACAGCTTATCCGTCTCTCGTAACTGCATCATCGGTAGTTCAAGGGCGGACTGGATGTACATATTAGGACACCACATCGAGTACTGAGTTAACTCGATCGTCGAAATCATTGCCGTAAAATGTAACTTCTCTCAACCTTTCACCGTTGATGCTAACCAACTGTTGTTTGTTACAGTGCGATTGTCATATGCTTGATAAATAGTGGTTGAGGTTTTTATTCCGCGTATCATTCACTAACTTCCGCGTTTCGCTGTTAATCAACCGAAGCCAAAATACTCTCGTAACTTTTTTTTCTAAACCAAACAAATTCAAATGTACATATGCATTCTTAGCTTCCTCTAGTTCGTAAATTTCCTATGAATTGTCAATAGAATAGATTCAAATCTTTCGGTTGAACGCACGGTAATGCTGCTGACACGCTAATAGACACCGTTAGATAGTACTATTGGTCCGCTTTCATTGCATTTCATGACTACGATTTGACCTAATTAGGTCTTCACACAGGTATGGTATTCTAATGAACAGTGTTTTTTTTCATACCGAAACTTGAGCATCCTTCTGGAGATGTATTAGGCTATGACGCTCAGTGAACGAATAAGGATAGCTGTTTGAGTGCAGTAAATCATTCAGTAATCTCAACTATTTCCTTCAAGGTTAAAAATTTACACATTTTACTAGCTTTATAGTACAGTATTCGAACTATCGAGTATTTGTGATGCATCGACGCGAAGCTGAAATTGGGCAACTCTGTCGTCCACGTGGATTTCAGATACGCTGCACGCCTAATTGTTCCTTCCGCTTTTCGACTTTAGCACACGGTGAAAAGCTGGTGTGTTCTCAGGCTCACACGCGAAACAAATATTAAACTAAAGCTGGTTAGACTTACTCAATTGTATTCTGTTCATCAGCGACTATCAGAATGTCATCCACATAGCTCTTGTGTATCGGAACTTGACGGATTGCTTTTACTGCTTCTTATTTCATTTTTACATTCAAAATATCAGCCAGCAATCATTGTACGGTAAGAAAGGGACTATGTAATCGTAGGTGAAAATCATTTGAACATAGAATGGTGCGGTTTTTCAACAAGGTGCGTCCATCACGGTCATTGAGACTTTTCCGGAGTTGGTTAGTTTATGAGCTCAATTACCGAGTGGTCAGTGATCTACCTACTTGCATCCGCATAAGTAATACCCATGGTTTGATCTCATGTTCAAGTGGCATTGTTTCAGAGGGTGACTTCTCATATATAGTTTTGCCAATCGATAAGTTACGTCCGATTCATTGGAGCTTCGTATGCCTTCTCTTTTGCCGTGACTACATTTAGGTGAAATGACAGAAGATTATGTGGGCTATCCCGTTACCTCTGTTTCCATGACAATGGATTGTCAGTGCCTTCTTGTTGGAACGCAGGATTCTACCCTGCGTCTTTTTGACGCACTTAATGGCGAGCTTTTGAACAAGTACACCGGACATGTGAATCAGACATATCGGTTAGTTTAACTTCGTTCAGGAACGTCTTTTGGTACCGTTTCCCTTGTAGGGATGAATACACTCTCCGTTTAGTAAAATGCTGGTCATTAGGTTTGTTCTTCTAACGGAAACGAAATGCTCCTAGTTATCCTTGGGTCATCAACTGCACGATTGTGGGCTCATGTCCGCGTTGCTGTGACTGCTCCACCCTTCGTTTGTTTGGTATAACAATGTCCAGGTCACCTGTGCTATTGTACTCTATGTGACAGCAACCATCTTGTGATGTAACGTATAAAGACTGGCCTCAAATTCGATTTCAAACATATATAAGGTTTATAAGTTTTACCAGGTTGTCCCATTTCGTGTTCTGTTGCCTCCAAAACAGTTTAATTCTTGATCAGACTTGGATGACACCTGTCCTGTTTTAATCGGCAAATATTATTCTCAAATGGTTATACCCTGAAGTGTGATTGCACTAACCTAGTTGCCCTGTCTGCCGATGATTAATTCGCCACCTTTTCTCAGGTTGTTAGATGTCACCACTCTTCCCTTCGAGATGGATCTCTGTTCTGATGCATAAAGTCGGGAACTTCATACTTTTTTCAAATCGTCTTGTCCACTGTAGAATACTTCACAGAAATGTTTGGTGTAGGAAAGGGTAGTAATTCCGAAATCGAGATCGGATTTTTTACTTTTGTCAGTCGTCAGTATATATATATATATATATATATATATATATATATA
>JTDE01005006.1:43814-54541 GCA_014338405.1 Paragonimus skrjabini miyazakii
GTGTTTCCATTTGCTTCGGAGATAGATAACATTCATTTTCCCGTTGCCCTTCAACAGTTATCTATCGTGAGATATCTTCTGTGTACCATATGACCTATAACTGTTAGACGCACCTGAGTCGTACTTTTTTGATGTATCAGTTTCCTTTGTTCTGCGCTTGATTGTGTGCTATTAACAGATAGCCGTTGAGAACCTAATTGCAATTCCCTCCCTCATCGTTATGACCGGATTCCGTTGTTCATTGTTAAGCAAAGAACAGGTTATGAAGCGATTTTATGTATAAATATAATCCATCTCAATTTATCAAATACGTACCACATGATAATCAGCCAATAAGAGGTGCTTTCATCTTTCACGGTTCGTGTTCCAACTTTACTGTTCCAACTTCTGTACGGAGGTAACTGATTCAAATTTTTAACACGACAAATCCCCATTAAGGCCTCCAGATGGTACACCATGTGGTCAATCTTTGATGTAAAGTTACCCATCAAGTTTTGAAAATGTCTTTTCAGACTAATTTCACCAACATTGTCGACATCCATATCAGTTCTCTTGCTTTTCAAGACAGACTAGATTGAAGATAATTAAGACTAACCTCAGAGGTGTTGCGACTACCAACCTGGAAACTATGCCAGTGTGACTGAAGGAGTTGCGTCATATACTATCTTAATTCAACTATCGTCGAAATCGTTCCACTATATCACCGTATCGTACCCGCTCTATTTTTTGAAACACACACTGATAGCATGAAGAAGGCTTACATAAGCCGTTGGTAGAACTCACATACGAAGTCGCTGAAGAATGGACTCTACTGGAACCTAATAAGTGCGTAGCGGACTGGTCTGCTACACGTTGCTGCAGCTAGAAACATCAACTCTTGATCTCCATCACAAGACACCATCACTTAAGCTTGAGATTACCCATGCTGAGGCCAGGTTTGGGGACTTTCATTATGAGCCATCTGATTTTCGACTGACTACTGCTGACAACTTAAATCGACTTCAAGTTAGGCGGCATCCGATTCCAGATTGGCCTTAAAATGAGCCTTGAATTAGGCTTAAAACTAAACTCATTAAGCTGGCCTATGGATTCATCGGTATTCCTAAGGAAGACAGTTGCGGTATCACGAAATAATATCCCCAACGGCTAGGGGAGATTTAGTTTAAGGTTGTTACGAAGTTTGACCCAGATGAAAGCCTTGGAATCATCATTTTATTGAGAGATGCACACTCGTTGGTAGTACTGTTCATACTGAATGACCAACAGAAGCTTCACTAGACACTCGAAATAAAGATATCGTCAAAGTAGAAGCCACTATCGGACGACAGTCGCAATAACTCTCATAATTATGCATAATTGTTGAAACAGTATAAAAAGCCTTCCCTTAAACTTTACGGTATCCCGAAGGTCTAATCTGGCAATGGTAAAGTCACCATATCATAAGTTAGCACTTTGGCAAGTCAATATTTCATAGAAATGAAAATTGTAGGTCATTCCATTACAGGTAATTCGGAGACAATCGGCGACTGAGGCAGTATCAATCCCGCTAACATAGTATGATAATCTATAGACATGCAGTAGGTTGCATGTGAACGTTAGCTACTCTTTTTTCACTCACGTTTACCACCAACTAGATGGAGCAGAAAGCGACTGACTACCAGTAGCCCATCCAGATGACTTCATGTAAAAGACTTGAACAGTTGTCGGTTACTGATATAGCAATTTTGTCGAACTACAAATTCTGACCTGATTTAAATTTAATATAATCAGCGCAGAAAGAAGACATATGTTGCGATATGTTAACATTTCATTTACTCTCATCAGTCGCAAACGTAAAACATGCAGGTTATATATGACACACAAATAGAGATAGACCGTGTATGGACACGTATAAAATCACACCACGTATTATGTCATCACCACTACAGCAACCCTATAGGTTGCTTCAACCACTTCTGTGCACATAGCGCCGGCTGATGAGTTCTGATCAACATGGCTTCGCTAAAGGCCAGTAGCTTCGGGTTCTGTAGACGTAACAATATTTTGAATGATCTAAGTAGGTCAACCTGGTGACCTGTTATCATGAGGTTTCTGACAATCGATGATGCGGGGCTTCGAGTAACGGATTCACTGGTTTCAGATCATTGCGCCATGAGCCGTTTTAACCAGTTTGAGACGTGTTCTGCCACTCGCTGAGATAGCTGTCGGTCTGTTCTGCCTATGTAAACGTCACCGCAACTGCAAGTGAACTAGAAGACAACGTGAGAGACAGAATGGTCAGACAGACTGCGTTCGCGATTGTGTAGAACGGGTCCTCTGGTGGTTTGAACCAAGCGTAATTGGGCAGGTGCATACGTATGGGATAGGGCACATTGCAATTTGTGCTTGATATCGTTTGCTAGATGATTACCTTCGAACTGCAAAACTAAGAATATATCTTTCTTTTGAGCTGTCTGTATTGGCTCATTACATTTGGTCACCCTGCTGTGAATGTCTATGAAATTTTCAGGATACCCGTTTGCCAGCAATGTTTTTCTCACATCATTTTGATTTATTTTTTAATCTTTTTTAATCTATTCATCCGAACCTATCATTGTCTCACGAAAAGGAATCAAATAGAAATTGAGCTTTCTTAGATGTACTCATCACTAGGCGTGAGGATGGAACACTACAGCGATCGGTCCATCGTAAGGCAACATGGGGTGGACGATATCTTCAGTTTTCCAGCTTTGCCCCAATAGCATGCAAGAGGGGTTTGGTCAAAACCTTATTCCACAGGGTCAAACACATTTGCACCCCGATAGGCTGCCGTGGTAGTGATGACATAATACGTGGTATGATTTTATACGTGTCCATACATTGTCTATCTCTATTTGTGTGTCATATATAACCTGCATGTTTTACGTTTGCGACTGATGAGAGTAAACGAAATGTTAACATATCGCAACATATGTCTTCTTTCAGCGCTGATGAAATTATTAAAGAGAAACCAGTGTTTCAAGTTTTTTAAAAGTTAATAGCTATTTGATCAAACTATACAACTGATAGTCTGTCTACACCGCAACCCAAACGGTTGTATACCACCTCCAGACCTATTCTAAAATCGTTGGGTAGACGACTCCGCTAAAGAAGATCTACCGGAAGGAATCCATGTGGCGCCGTCGAAACTCGTGAGATCCTGAAACGTTGCTACCCAGTATATCTGACCAAGAAATGTAAGCGTGAATATGAATGATATGGCCACGTAAACAGCAGGGAATACAAACCAGGAGAGTTAAGCAAACCCTAACAGAGAAAGAAAGAAACTTGAGGGAGTTTTATTACATTTAGGACAAACTTTAAGGTGTGGAGTGTTATGAAGATGAACAACTGAATAATACCGCCCGCGTATAGTTTGCCAGATGCACGGACGAAATTACCGAAGTATTATCGAATTATATATACATATATACATATATATATATATCATCGTGATAACAGCCATGAGTCTGACCAAAAGGTACTGTGGCTCGGGCCGTCGCTCAGGTCAACAGTGACGTGCAATATCCTAGAAGAAAACGTTGCTAAGACGGTTGAAAATTATTTAAGGAAGACTAAGGGGAAGAACTAGAAATGGTATGGATACAGGCACGCCATTGACAACGACACATCGCCATCTCGGATAGCGTCTCTAACCAGCGGTTTGAGGGGTAACAAGGACCCTATCCAGGCAGGCGACACCTACCCACTTTGCTCAATGGAGCACTCAGGGTATTCATATTTCGTGACTACGTTGTTGCTTGACCACCACGCAGTTTTACCCAACTGTTGATGGCCTCAGTATATAAGGCCGGGTACGGTAAACGATCAGATGACACACGGAGTACGTGACCCAGCTATCGCAAGCTGTGCATCGTGATTAGTTGACCAATTGATCGTGCATCCCGAGCGTTCCGGAATACGCGCCGGCGAACTGCCACATTGCTCACGCGATCAGTCCACTTAATATGGGCCAATTCGCGGAGACAACGATGGTCAAACACAACAAGCCTGTTGATGTCTTCTTTGTGAACAGGCCACGTTTCCGAACCATAAAGCAAAATGGAACGCACACAGGCATTATATACTTTGCCTTTCAGCGACAACCGGACGTCTTTTCGACGCCAAAGATGACGCAGTTTGGCAAACACAACGCGTGCCTTTGCTATCCTCGCTGATATCTCATCAGCAATATTACAGACTGATGAGATAGTGCTACCCAAATATGCGGATTACCTGTAAGGAAGAAAGTAGGAGTGGAAAAGTCCCGGTCTTGAAGCAACACTTTGCACTTTGAAGGTGCGAAGCGCATTCCGCACGAACCAGCCCGGTCACTCACCTTGTTCAGCATGGTCTGCATTTCTTCGGCAGAGGGGCCAAGTAAGACAATGTCGTCCGTGTACTCCAGATCGGTCAATCTAGCGCCAAGAAGAAACTCAACATCAAGTTCACTGGACTGCTCAAACGCACCCTCCAGAATGTCGTCCATGACAAAATTGAACAGAATGGGGGAAATCGGACACCACTGACGAACACCACTAGAAGTGATGAACGCACGAGACAGATGTCCATAAACTCTCACCTTGCTTGCAGAGTGAGTATACAGTGATCTCAAGAGAATCACATATTCCCCTGGTACTCCCTTGTGAAGAAAGCAGATCCAGATAACGTTACGAGCAACTGAATCGAAAGCATCTTTCAGTTTCAAAAAGACCAAGACTGTCGGCTGCCTATAAGAGTACTGATGTTCCAAGATTTGTCGCAAGGTAAAAAATATGATCAATGTACCTTCGACCAGATCGGAATCCTGCCTATTCTTCGCGTATCTGACTTTCTCTGGGCTTAGTGAGGCGACGTAAAATGAGGCCAGTGAGTAACTTGGACGCAATAGACACCAAACTGATACCCCTGTGGTTGTCACGAAGACTTCGGGCCCCCTTTCTGAAGATGGGATTGACTGTTGATAGGCACCAATCACGAGATACCTCTTCAGTCTCCCAGAACATCTGGAGGAGTTTTGTCAGTTCTGATATCAACCTCTTCCCACCATCTTTGAAAAGAGAAGGAGGGAGGAGGTGTGGACCAGGAGCCTTATTTCGTTTCATTAACTTGAGCTCTAGGACTACTTCTGCTTCCGATGGAGGGCAGTATGGAGTGTAATAACTGACTATTCGGGTACCGTCGTCCACATGATCTGGTTGAGGGCAACTGAACTCTTCATCAAAATGTTCCGTCCACATCTCAAGTCGGCTCGATTGATCGGTGATAAGTGAACTATCTTTTCCACATATGGTCTCACTTACATCGACTCGACGGCCAGTACAACCACGGATCAGTGTAAAAAGCCTTCTGCTATTCCCAGATAAAAAGGCCCTTTCTATCTCTTTCGATTGTTCAACCAAGTAGTGCTCACGGTCTTCGTGCAAGTTTTTAATTACCTTGCGTTTAGATTCTCGACAGTCGTCATTATATTCGGAACCAGGTGGGAGTGAGCGACGCTTGTTCATGATGTTAATCGACGCGACAGAAATCCAGCTGTCACAACTGAACAGCTTCCTCGGAACGTACTTGTTTCACTACATGCTTTCATAGCTGCAGCGATTTGTTCCTAGTGTTCGTATGGATCATTCATCTGACTCGAACTGGGCAATTTCTTCACCAATGCCTTCTGGTAATCGTTGTTTACATCCTCATCGCTCAAATACCAGTTAAACACCTTGTATTTATGAGCGTAGGTCCTCTGTGCAAATGACAAAATGAAACGGGCACGCACAACAGCATGGTCCGAGTCCAGGTGGTTACTCCAAAAGGCGCGACAGTCCTTAACAGAGTGTCGCCACCTGTACCCGAATACTATATGATCGAGCTGTGTCCACGGTTGAGAAGCACACGGAGGTCTCCAAGTAACACAGCGCTTCTTCCTGTGTTGGAATGCGGTGCTCGAACAATATGGTCCACAGGATGCGCATAGTTGTAGTAATCTTTCACCATTATCAGTGCGTTGTGCCCGGACATCAAACAGACTTCCTAGCCGCTTCTCATCCGGAGAAAGACGAACAAGCTGAGCATTGAAATCGCCCGTTAGTATGATGATGTCTGAGTGTTTAGTTTGCCTCAGAAGGTCAACGAGGGCGTCATAGTACGCATCTTTGGTAGAATCCGAACAGATGTCCGTCGAAGCGTACGCCGAGGTAATGGATACACAACGTCTTTCTGATTTGCGTCTACAGACTTTAACCGATGTATTGAGTCTGACAGCGCACAAGCGACTGTCCACTGAGATCAAATCGAGAAAGCATTGCTCCGCTCTGGAACTCAGTGCGATTCCCACTCCAGCTTGACCGCGAAATTCAGCTCCGGCGTCACCAGAAACCCTGAGACAGAAGCGCTTTGGTCGACAGTGACCTAGAGGTGAGCTCAAATGGATAACCGTGCTAGAATCATAGACTCGCGTCTCCGATACACAGCACACATCAAGCTATAGGCTTGAGAGAGTACTTGCCAGAGCAGCTTGCTGACCGACTTGTCGGAGAGTGCGGACATTGAAGGCGCCAATGTTTACCAGTTGTCTTGGCCTCAGAAAACAATTATCGCCTGAAGGCATATGGAAGGCAGAATGAATAGCGGGTAAAACAGTAGGAGAAAGTTGTGTTGGGTGAATAATTTCACTGCCGGGAGAACGATAACTTCTGATACTTCCCGGTCGTTTATGCCGGGGAAGGGGGTTGACTTGCGGAACCCCATCCCGAGTCTCTGACTCAAAAGTCTGCCCTGCGTGACAACAGGATACAGGGTTTTCTTGGGGGACCCTACCCGAAGCCAATAACTCAAGAGTCTGACTCACTTGGCAGTGAGGGGCTTGTCTAGCCCGAGGGCGCAGTGAATAAGACATTGATGTCTGATTCTGAGCACTGCTGCGCGCAGTGAATCTACGGCCATCCGCCTCCAGAGATGGGCAACGGCTCTGCTGAACTACGACTTCGACATCCGGCATACATCAACAACGAGCATTGGATAGTCAGATGCTCTCTATCTCGCCTGATTGGCTCGCAAACGCCCGATCCAGAAGAGGCCTTGGCTGCTGTAGTATCCTTCGAAGCTGAGGTCAATCAAGTGTTCCCCGAAGCCATCCGGACACTCCCGGTCACGGTCGAGCTGGTCGCTGAAGCAACTCTACGAGACCAGACATTGCAGTCTGTGATATCTTACAATCAGAACCGCTGGCCGAATGGAGGATTTACGAAAGACCTGGCGCAGTTTTTCCGGAGACGTTCCGCGACTTCAACTCTCAATGGCTGTGTGCTGTTTGGAGAACGTGTCGTCATCCCGCCGTAACTTCAATCTAAAGTGATTCGCCAGCTTCATGTCGGCCACCCTGGCATCAGCCAAATGAAGGCATTTGTTTGCAGTCACGTATACTGACCCGGCATAGATGAACAACTGAATCAACTAATCAGATCTTGCCACGGCTGTGTTTACACATCTAAAGCACCCTCAAAACTCCACTGGAATCGTGGTCAATCCCTACGGCTCCATGGTCACAGGTACACTTAGATTTTGCTGGGCCTTCGCACGATCAAAACTTTCTGATCGCCATCGACGTTTATTTTAAGTGGCCAGAAGTTATCTTGATGTCCAGCACCGCCACAGGATCAACCGTCCTACAACTTCGAAAACTGTTCAGCCGTTTCGGGTGCCCAATGACTCTGGTCATTGACAACGGAACACAATTCACTTCCTCCGTATTTGCTAACTTCTGTCATCAGAACACTATTGATCACATCCGATCGCTGCCCTACCATTCCTAGTCCCACGGCCAAGCAAAGTGCTTCGTGGACACGTTCAAACGCGCCCTTCAGAAAGCTCAAGGGGAGGGAACGACCGTGGAAGTTTTATAAACATTTCTAATGCACTATCGGGCGACTCCAAATCCACGAACACGTGACAGAAGATCTCCAGCTGAGGTTCTTATTGGACGCAAGATTCGATTACCGCTAGACTCCATCCGTCCAACTGTCGCCGTTCCAAGTTCCAAGAATGCAGCAATGGAAAGGAGGTTCAACCAACGAGACGGCGTCAAACACCGACGCCTCAACAATGACCAGACTGTCCTGGCCCGGGATTATCGCAGCGGTTCTTCTACATGGTCCTTGGGCCGAATTCGCAGAAGATTGGGCAACGTCATTTATGAAGTCCAAGTCGGAACGGATGTCTGGATACGCCATGCCAACCAGCTTCAGCTCACCAGTATTACTGAACCCTCACAAGGTGAGAAAGATGTTTCGTTGGAGATCCTGATGGAAACGTTTGGTCTCCCCCAGTTGCAGCCCGCAACAATGACTCCCAGCACGCAAAGTCCACCACGTGAGCTGCTCCTTAGAAAATGGACCGACCAAGTACGACGGCCAATGACGTCTCTACAAGTTAACCCCCGACTTCCGTCGTACGATCAACATCCTCAAAGGGAAGGTGTTAGGGCTAGAGTAAACCTGACCCGTAGACTACGATTCTGCTATCAGAAATCGGATAAGGTAAGCCGTTGCTGAGATATACATTGGCGTGGGATTCAAATATTTCTTCGCCCTCATGCCACCGCAAGGTCAATGATTTTCTATAAATACAGACCAGTTTCTCATGTAAATTCGCAAAGCGTCTGGTGGCTAAATACGTTGCTACCCGGAGTCTGCTTTGTCCGTGTTCTTATTGGTTCTTGTCGTTTGCAGTTTTGGGTGACCAATCAGAAGGGGTTTCTATTCGCGTTATTCGTTCATCGTTGTTCGTAGCAGTTATTCGCGTTCGTGTTCAGTAGGATTCAGTTATAACACTTTTCTAACTCCCTTCTTCCTGATACAGAAGACAGCAGTGCCGCAACTATAAAAATAGTTTTGCTGTATGCCCATACGATCGTACCTCACTACCTAAGCACTCCTACGCGGTCAGTAGTGTGAGATACAATCCTATGAGTGTAACTGCTTTTCGTCTGACTGCTACTCTTTGGCCTGTCTGACAAGGTTGCACCTGGAAGGACCGGAGTCCTAGTCAGCATAGCCCGCCGGATCAAAACAGCACACAAGCCCGACCACTTCGCCAAGGTATCAGTATAGGTCGGGAATATATATATATATATATATATATATATATAATAGTGATCTGTTGTGTGGTTAAAACATGTATCACCTGCTTCAATTCACGGAGTAGCTCATCGTTAGACTAACCACGTTCCTCGTTTACAACACTCGAACTTCGACAGCTTAACAGTTAAACGGGTAACGGCACAATATCATGTGCTCAATTCTAGCCATCAACTCTTCCAGAATCTAGTCAACAGAACCGCACTCAACTGTCTCATCTACTCACGCATCATCCTGCCATATATCAAGACCACAGACACATCACGAGCTTCACACACTACGGCGTTATCCGACAGTTCAGTTGCGGCTTATACGCACAGGCTGCGCTAAGCGTTCCCCACTTTTTCACTCACCCAACGGGCAGCATGCTTTTTTCCATCGACATCGGGGATAGCAGTGCCGCACGCACAAATATACTGCACACGTATTCACTGAGGCTTCTAATACATGAACCGATATTTATTCGACGCTCACGCACGAAAAGAGTAAGTTCGCAAATGCATAACACACAACTTCCAACGCCACATCTCGGACGGTGAACGCTTCAGCAACGCTTCAAGCCACCAGGACCTGAGATTCACCACAACTTTATAACCCCACATCGCATCCACGTGATCCTATCCCTGCAACACTGCCGACACAACGCGTACACCTAGATATTATTATACGTACTTTCATCGACTCGAGTATAATTTGCTATTGTACGAAAGTCTCCCTTGGAATGTGTAACATGCAAGTCGACCGTCTTTACTCCCACTTGGGGATCAACTTTTGGGCAGCTTGGAGACACCGGGAGACAGCGTTCTTCCGAAGTAGGAGGTTCCAGCAACAATCCTGTAAAAGGAAACAACACAAACAAGCATGAGCCAAAAGTCCAGTAAGCTATGCAGACGACTTACGCAAACTAAAACTAAAACGGTGCCAACAATACAGCAGCACGCTCTGTCACCCAATTCAATTTCAACCCGTGCGTGCTTGCTGGTTTCGACCGCACGTTACAGTTGACTATTTCCAATCAGTGTCACGGTTACGCATATTCTAGTTATATACATCAATCTTCAACCGCGTACCCCTTTTGTTATACTTAGTATTAGACCATAGTTATTTATCTGTAGTTCACACCCCCCACTACATAACAAATGTAAAGGCGCACAAATCAATATACAATTCACAAGAGCAACTCAAATTTGTACGACAACAGTCTTGTTGAGGGACCTTTTCTGCTACCTTGGCGTGGTGGTCAGGCTTGTGTGCTGTTTTGATCCGGAGGGCTGTGCTGACTGCGGGTGGGGTCCCTCAAGTCAACCCCCTTCCGCGGCATAAACGACCGGGAAGTATCAGAAGTTATCGTTCTCTCAACAGTGACATTACCAATCGATCTCAACTTTCTCCTACTGTTTTAGCCCCTATTCCTTCTGCCTTCCATATGCCTTCGGGCGATAATTGTTTTCTGAGGCCAAGACAACTGGTAAACACTGGCGCCTTCAATGCCCGCACTCTCCGACAAGTATTGAGACTTCGGTCGTTGCAGGTTCAACCCTGTCAGATTGGCCAAAGGAGAGCAGCCAGACAAAAAGC
>JTDE01005007.1:8685-33062 GCA_014338405.1 Paragonimus skrjabini miyazakii
CTCACCATCGGTGCTTCATTTACTGTGGACTGATCAATTTATCGCATCACTCTGGGCGTTCATCTCCCAACGTGTTTTCCAAGTCGATACACATTCCGTCAAGATTTATTTATCATCTCAGTTCGAGTCGCGTGATTGAATATACGATTGCCGAACTGTTCAACAACTCAGGGGCATAACACTGGCGACGGGGTCTTCACGAACCTAACAATGTCTATTTTTGCAGACCAGCTAGTCTATTCTGCAGCAACAGCGAAAACAGTTTGAGCAATCGCAGCAGAGTCTCACCGAATCTCTGACCAACACTTTTCATTTGACGTAAACAGTAGTAACTTCCAGTGACAAATCAGCGTCAGTCGATTTAATCGCCGCAGCTATTTCGGACTTTCACTACGAAACTTCATCTGGTCATACAACTGACGCATGGTTCAAACGTTTGGAAGACACATTCCAGGGTAAATTTCCTGGCAGGGACTCCAAATGGAAAGCCCGACTTCCGGTCCAAAAGACCGGCACTATGAAACAAGAACGGTTCAGAAATTTTATTCTTCCACAACAACCGAGGGATTTAAATTTCGACCAAACCGTCAAACAGCTCGGAAATATTTTTGATGAAAAGCCCTTACTATCCATTGTCTGGTACAACTGCCTCAAGTTTACTAAACGCGAGTCAGACGATTATGTAACACTTGCAGGTTTGGCCAACCGGGAATGTGAAAGGTTCCAGCTTATATTCCTTACGAAAGATCAATTCAACTGCCTCAATCTCATTGCTGGCCTTCACTCGCCTCGGGATGCTGACATTTGAACTCGCTTACTGTCCAAACTTGAACAGGATAAGGAAATCACAGTGAAAACACCCACGGCTAACTGTCAACGACTGATGAACATAAAACATCACACAGTCATTATTCACCATAGAGAGTCTCACCGATGTGCTTGACCGCATCCAATAATATGGTATCCGACTCTGCGCAGACAAATGTGCCTTTTTTTCTCACAACCATCAAATATCTTGATTTCACTGTTGGCAAACACGGGCGTCATCCCAAACCAGAAAAGATTTTGACAATGAAATAGATACCAGCACCCACGGACATCTCAAATTTACGCTCTTATCTCGGCCTTGTGAGCCACTATAGTATATTTTTGCCTGATATTCACTTTATTCGGGCCCGGCTCGATCATAATTTGAAAAAAGATGTTTCCTGGAACTGATTTAATAGAGTCAAATCCATGCTTTAATCTGACTTACATTTGACACATTTCTGTTATGGCCTGCTGGTCAGCGATAATCATAAGTGTCTAGCGCATGACAATACAAATCACGGAACGTAGCACAGAGCTTAGCGATACCCTGAATCCCGAAAATAACACATAAGACCGTGACCTTTAGCTGAGATTGTATTTGCTCTCAAACCAAAGTTAACATAGCGGACTAGCGTCTGCGTATATATAGTTTTTGAACAGCCTTGAAGAATCCCACCTGTGTTGGTGCAATAAAAGTGGGATGAGCCAATCACAGGTGCTGGAGAAACGTGCGCCAAAATTGAGTTTTGGCACGTTGTAGCGTGGAAAGTAAAATTCGAAATCACAAGTTATTTTTCAGGGATACCTCGAAAAATAAGTCATTTTGGGGGGAAACAAACTTTCCCCAACAATTCCAATCCCTCCCTTGGAATTATTGTATTTTCGGATGCTTCTAACTACGGTTTCGGTGCCATCTTTTCACACATTCTTACAGACGGTACAGAAAAATCAATTGCTCACATTGCCAGGACCATAACCCTCGCTGAGCGCAATTATGTTCAGACCAAGAAGGAGGCTCTGGTAATCGTTTTCGCGATCCAGATGTTCCATAAAATACTCTATGGACAGCACTTCATACACTTAGCATATCCTAAGCCCCCTATTGTTGGTTTTGGCTCGAAGATAGGTACGCCAGTCTACACGGTAAACCGCTTGCAACGTTTAGCGACCATGCTACTCGCCTGCGATTCCTCAATCAAATATCAATCCACAACAAGCATTAGTCAGGCAGACGCCTTATCGTGACTGACTGACTCTCAGCGCACTTCACCTGAGCACGTAGTGATCGATTCAATCACAGTCGAACCAGAGGTCAATAGCCTTCTCGTCTCCATAAGTCGCGCATTTCTGGTAACGTCAGCTGTGACTCACGATGCCACGGCCAACGATCCTCTACTTCATTGTGTGACCCGCTTCCATCGTACACGCTGGCCTCCGACGTGTTCTGACCTCCAGCCCCAACCGTTCTGTCAACGTCACTCCTCGCTTACCGAAGTCGACGGCTGCACACTGTTCTCAGAACGTGTTGTTTTTCCTTCCAAGGTGCTACAACAGGTACTCAGACAGTTCCACGTTGGACATCTCGGGATTAACCGTATGAAATCTTTGGCTTGCAGTCACGTATATTGGCCAAGATTGGATCAGTGCCTGTTTCAGAATGTCCGTACTTGTTCAAAGTGCCAAGCGTCAGCTAAAGCTCCAGGGAAAGCATATCCTTCTTCGTGGCCTGTTCCCATAATCCCTTGGTCCTGCTTGCGTGTTGATTTCGCAGTATCCATAGACCGGCAACATTACATGATACTGGTTGATGTGTACAGCAAATGGCCAGAAGTCATTCAACTGAACCATATCAGTTCCCAGGCCGCCATTATCAACCTACAAAAGGTGTTCAGTCGTTTCAATGAACCTGAAACCCTAATTTCGGACAACAGCAGTGCATTTACTTCGGCTGAATTAGCAGAATTCTTTCAACAGAATGGAATCCAGCATAAACAAACGCCACCTCACCACCCACAGTCAAGCGGTCAAATGGAGCGCTCTGTTGAGACGTTTAAACGAGCACTCCTGGAATTTAAGAGGGTGGGAACCATGCCCAAAACAGTCGAGGCGTTTCTAATGACATACAGAGAAACCCCGCACCCCAGCACACCAAACACTAAACCTCCGCCAGAGACACTGATGCGTCAAAAAACTTGCCCGCCTGTTGATTTTATACGCCCTGCTCCATGACTAACATCTGTGCGAAATGGGTGCATGGGGCGGCAATTCAACCGTCGTCATGGTGAGACCAGTCGTACGTTTTCATTAGGTCAGCTCGTACTTGCGAAGAATTATCGTGAGGGTGTTGAGAAGTAGACCGCTCGCCGCATACTACGATGGATTGGTCGAGTCACTTACGACGTGAAAGCGCGATCTTCCATATGGGTCTGCCATGCAAATAAGCAGCGTCCTTCTTTTCAACCGGTGACCGTTCCGTCCACCAGTGTCCTTCCATTGGATATTCTCCTGGATACATTCTACCTACCTCGAGACGTTTCGGCTGCCACTCCAAATCCGGAGACACATCCCCAAGCATATGCACACTAGGAAGATGGACGGATCGTTCTCGAAGAAAAGTTGTGCACATGCAGGTGAATCCTCGACAACGATCCTACGAGCAGCAAACTCAAAGGTGGCGTGTTAAGTGAACAGCCACTAAACACAATTGCATTCATTTACCGCACCTTTACATTGTTTTCATTTACATTGTAGCTCACCATCGGTGCTTCATTTACTGTGGACTGATCAATTTATCGCATCACTCTGGGCGTTCATCTCCCAACGTGTTTTCCAAGTCGATACACATTCCGTCAAGATTTATTTATCATCTCAGTTCGATTCGCGTGATTGGACATACGATTGCCGAACTGTTCATCAACTCAGAGACATAATACGCTCCTTTATCCTGAATGAAATTCTAGGAAGACTGATCTACCGATAACTAGCCAGAGAGTACCGATCACTCAATTTGAAGATGGGTGTGACCGACGGCTCTTTCCATTCACTAGGGAGAATGCCACTCCGGTACGTCCGTTAGAACAGCGTGTGAATCGGTTTCGCCTGACTAGCATCTGCTGATTTGGAAATTCTGAGATAGATCTTGTCAGAACTCGCTGCACTGTATGAAGTAACCTTGAATAAAAGGTGTTCAACATCTAGCACAGAAAACTCAGCGGCAATCAGTGGTTGCCGGAAGTTCTGCAACGGTCGGATAGGAAGCCAATTAGACGGTGCGACGTTGTAGGATACCGCAGAGTACTCCCTAAGTAACTTGACCAGAACTAAGGGATCTGATAATCTCCCCGTCGGACGATAACGAAGGAAGGGTCGAAGGTTTATTCTTTTTTGGTCATCGCATGTGCTCAAATAAGGAGGTTTTCTATCCACAAGCTCCCAGAAAGGTCTTTTCTTGTGCGAGTTTGATGTGCACCAGAATTTCTCGCCGAAATCAATTCCGAACAATGTGAAACACACTTGTGTCCGCCCAGTTTCCTGTAAGCTTATGCTTTGCGAATAAATGGGGAAGGTCATGATGGAAACAACATATTCCGCACGGAAGGGGTGGCCGAAAGAAGAAAGTGCACAGGTTGTGCGGCACAAATTGGTCGTCCGCCAACTCGGTTGCGCTTTGAAACGCACGGTAGTTCTGGGCCACGATGTCATAATAAAGCAAGTGAACGTGGACAGCTTCCCAGCTTGACTGAAATTTCCAGTTGTGGTTTTATTGCTGGTTGTTGTGACTCGTAGCGGATAAGATCAAAGGTGAGGACAGAGCAGTCACTGTGTCCTAGTAGTGGTTCGATCACTCTAACTACCAGGTGGCTCTTATTAGTGACGATCAGGTCAAGCAGGGAAGGAATCTAACCAGAACCATGCCGCGTCGGAAAGGTGACATACTGTGTCCATGCCCTCTTTCGTACCAGCGTCGATAAGGAAGTCGAGAATCTGCTTTTACAGTTCTGGTGAGAAGTTGATTTTCAATATATCTTGGGTGCATTAGAGTCATCCATAATAAGCAGATGAGTAAATTTACTCATCCGCTAATTATGGGTGACTAAAGTTTAGGCACTGTAGTCCTGGGAAACTGTCCGGCTTTACCAGAAGAATGTCATCATCGGGGACGTCAGAAGAGGGAGAACGATAAATAACCCCTAACAAGACTAGGCCTTGACCGCGAAGTGCTAGTCGAAGCCACAGAGCGTCATATACATCAGAGAACTGAAATCCACCGATAACCGTGGGTGTCAGAAGGTTCTAGTAGAGAAGAATTGCAAATCCTCCAACTCTCCCTAGACCGCAGCCAGATCGGTAAACTTAATGTCCGGAGAAACTCAGTTCACTGTTTTTGATATTACTCGTAAGCCAGGTCTCCGTGAAAACAAATATGTGGGGTTGAGTATCATGAATTAACTGTCTGATTTCCGGTAAATTATTGAACAAACGCAGAGAGTTCGTATCCACGCACTTAGGGATTACTTGCTCGATTGATTTCGCAAATAAAGATAAAGGAGAGTGCGAGGAAGAACCTGGGAAAGGAGACCCAGCATTGAGGTGGGTGGTGGGGTTGAACTCGGTCTGTTCTGCGGAGTTGTTCTCATGATCTCCACTTAAGGCTGCAAGCACAACATCACCGCATGTGTGTAAGTCAGTGACCCTACAGTAAACTTGACCAGTATTCTTGGTGTCGCTGCTTGCGACCTCTGTGCCCCTGTCAAATTCCATTTTTGGGAGTTTCCACCCACGAAAAATTCGACTGCTTCGTCTGCTGAGTGCGAGGTTTGAGAGAGGGCAATGTGTGCGGTGTTATGGCCCACTGATAGAAATACCTAGCAGAGCGGTCCAAAGCAGTGTTTTATGGATGACAATAGGCGAATTTAAAAGAAACTTACCGCTCCAAATTCTTGGAAGAAAGGATTATTCGCGCGGCGGTTTGGTGAGGACCTCGAGATTCTACGCATCGAGATAAGGAAACGTCAAAAGCTCCAGCTTCCTACTTCCATTTACAACCCATTGAACCATTAAACAAGTAACTCGGAAAACGGTTTTTTTGCGGTTTCGTTGCTCTGAACACTTAATGCGGGAGGATGACTGGAAATATCCTCAGGCATGTACCCGCTGCGCAAGAAGTAGTGGCTTGGAAGAGGAGAGATTTTACTAGTGGCTTGCTTGTGGTCAACGTTAGTAGTTTGTGAGTTCAGGGGGAATTGAGAGCCCCACAAGCATCACAGGATAGTGGACCCTCCGCTGCCCCGTTTCTATTGGTTGACCAACGATTCAATGGTTTTCAGTGATTCAGTGATTGATACAAGGGTTCGAGGCAGAGGACCAAGGTTCCTGGATCCAGTCACTTGTTCTTGCTTAGCGTCAAGTGGGCATCTGTTAATCAGCGCAACCGTAAAGTTCAAGCGATTCAGCGATTGAGCGATTGAGACACGGGCTCAAAACAGAGGCCTAAGGATCACGGGTCCAGTCGGCTTTTCTTGTTCAGTATCAAGCGGGCGTCTTGTTGGTCTGAAAGGCATTCAGTGGAAACAAGGTGTAGCGCCGATCTTGAAAATTACAGTATATATCACAAAACAAACAAAGATTACCTGCACAAAAGAACTTTTGGAAAATAAAAGCCAAGTAATGCTTCAAAGCGATCGCTAGAAGCGCTACTGACGATCTCAGCAGGAAGACTGTTCCAGAAGTTAACAACCTTGAAGGAAAAATACTGCTGTCTAAGAAAGGTCCAAGGAGGAAGTTTGAAAAGCTTCCTGTTATGTCCTCGCCGGCCGCCATTATTCGCAAAGATGAAGAACTGTTCAACGAGGTCTACTGTAAACAGGAAGTGTGTACGAATTATATCACCGCGGGGCTGTCGAAGTGCTAGTTTATGTACATCGAACATTTCAAGTTGAACCTCGTACGCGACATTTCTTAGGCCTGTGACTAGTTTGGTAGCCACGCTCTGGACACGCTTAACAGCTAAGATGTCTTTCTTCAGGCCGATGCACACGATCTGATTAGCATACTCGAGGAGCGGCCTTGTACAAACCCCATAAAGCGTTAGGAACGCTTTCTTGTCTATGCGGGATAAAGTGCGCTCAATTATCCTAAGAGAGGTAAACCCTTTTATCGCCATCATCTCGCGGTGATGTGCAAAAGACAAGTTAGAAGACAACTAGATCATTCTTCAGATCAATTTTCATTTCTAGTGCGCTAACCTCATGCATCATGAAGGCGTTGCCAGTCTCCACTAAGGTACATGTGTGCGCACTCATTGTCATTCAGTGAGAGACTCCAATCGTCGGACCAACGCTTAATCGCGTCAAGATCAATCTGCAGTGCACTGGGGTATGTGGCGTTCAAGATTATAAAGTCATCGGCATATAAGAGGGCGTTGTGGAGATATTTTTCGGGCGTTCACTGATTTGGATCAGAAATAACAGAGGACCTTGCACTGACCCTTTAGGAACGCCCGCAGAAATGAGAGAGGGATGAAAAGGTTTGATACGGTTTTATCTTCTAACGTTCTGTTATCGAGGAATGAAACAATGGAACGAAGAACCTCTCCTTGAATACCACAGGCTTCCAGTTTGTGTTTAAGGGGAACATGTGGGACACGGCAGAAATCCTTGACAAAGTCGAAGAAGATGGCGTCTGAGATGAAGCTATTGTCTTTGGCCTCCGCCAGACTGTCCATGAAAACAAGCATATTAGTTATACATGACAGATTAGAAAGAAAGCCATGCTAGGCAGGGAAAAATGATGGTTTGATAAAAAGTGGTTAAGGATGGCGCGCTTTAATAAGCGCTGCATTATCCTACACGGAATACTATTAGGGCTGATTGGCCGATACCATGCTGGAGAGCGCCGGTCGCACGTTTTAAATATGGGCGTGGCCATCGCCTCTCTCTGTGCGCTAGGGAGAATGCCAGTCTTGAGTGTTTTTTAAACAGCTTATATAAGGACTATGCCAGACTAGCAGCTGCTTCCTTGAGAATTATGGAATGGATCTTGTCAGGACCCATTGCACTGTACGAATTCATCTTAAGTAGAATGCCCTCAACATCCAGCGCAGAAAACTCGGCGGTAACGAGTGGTGCTCGGTAATTCTGCGGCTGAAGGAAAGGGTGTCAGTCAGGCAGTGAAACGCTGTAGACTGCCGTTTAGTGTTCCATAAATAACTCGGCCACAACTAGGGAGTCAGATGAGGTCTCCCTGCCAGGCAGTCGCAAAGAAAGAGACAAGGATTAATTCTTTCTTAGTCGTCGCGTATGCTTAAACAACGATTCTTTGTTCCCGATATCTTTGAGAAGGACCTTTTCCTGTACGAGACTGAGGTGATCACGGATTTCTCATCTACACCAAGTTCGAACGATTTGGAACGCGCGTAGGTCCTCCGAGTGTTCCGTAAGCTTACACCTCGCTAATAAGTAGAAATGGTCATCAAGGAGACGACGTATTCTGTGCGGAAGAGGTGGTTAGTAGGAGAAAGCGCACAGTTTGAGGGACACAAGTAAGTCGTCCTCCTTCTTAATTGCGCTTTGAAGTGCGCAGTAGTTCCGGTCCACGGAGCCGTAATCAAGAAGTAATGAACCTAAGTACTCCTTAGGCTGGTAAAATCAGCCTGATTAAAGTTTCGGACGGTGGACTTCTTTACTGGTTGTTGTAACCAGTAACAGATAAAATCAAAGATGAGCAAAGTGTAATCACTGTGCCCAAGTGGCAGCTTGATGGTCACCTTGCCTACCAGGTGGCTTTCATCAGTAATGACTCTAGTCGAGGAAAGGGGAGTCTTACCAAAACGATGCCACGTTGGGGCGTTGCCAGGCTGTGTACAAGCTCTCCGGCGCATCAACGTCGATAAGGAAGTCAAACATCCTCCGTCACATTCTTGGTGAGAAACTGATGTCCAGTTCATCTTGGGAGCATTGAAGTTGACCATAATAAGCAGATGAGTAAAGTGTTGTAGTCCTAGAAAGTTGTCTAGGTTCATAAGAAAAGTGTCATCGTCGGAGATGTCGGATGAGGGAGAACGGTAAATGACCCCCACTAGGAGTGAGTTTGGACCACGCAGTGCCAGTCGAAGCCACAGAGCATCACATTTATCAGAGAACTGAAATCCACTGATAACCGTGGGTGTTGGGAGATGCTGGTGAAAGAGAACCGCAGAACCTCCCATTCTCCCTCGGGCGGAGTCAGCTCGGTAAACTGAATACCCAGGGACATTCTGTTCACGGTCACTGATGTCACCCGTAAGCTAGGCCTCCGTGAAAGCAAATATGTGCGGTTGTGTATCATGAATTAGCTGCCTCATTTCCGGTAATTCATTAAACAAACTCAGAGAGTTAGTGTACATACACTTGAGAGCTACTTCTCCACATGACATGGCGAAAAAAAGAGATAGGAGAGCGCGAGGGAGGACTTGGGAAAGAAGACCTAGAATTAAAGATGGTGGTGGGGTTGGATTCGGTCTGTGCTGCCGAGTGGTTCTGTTGGCCCTCTTGTGAGGCTGCGGACACGACGTCACCGCTCGTGCTTATGTCAGCGTTCCTACAGGACGTCTGATCAGCGTTCTTGGAGTCGCAGCTTGCGGCCTTTGCACCCCTGCCAAATTCCAAATTTTTGGAGGGAGTTTGGGATTTTTCACCCTAAGAAAATCAAACTTTTGTGTCTTTTGAATGAAGGGCTTAGAGGAGGCAATGTGCGCTGTTTAATGGGATCATCGATAAAAATACCCTGTGCGACGGGCCGACAAAATGCCTTTTGATGCACAGGCGGCCCCAGCAGGCCCCCATCGTTCCTAATTTTAAAAAGGGAAGAATTTTCTGCGGGGGGCCTATTAGCGGTTTTTGACTTAGGTAACTCGGGAGATGGCCTTGGTATGATGTCTTCAACAGTGGCGCTTATGCTCGAGGAGTCAGTCGTTAGGATGACGACTATGGGAACGGCATCCCTGCTTTCTTCCACTGGCACATAAATCGGAGTGGGTACTATAATAGCAGAAACTACGACTTTAGTCTCAAGCTGTAGTTATTTGTCTGCTATGATTAGTGAATTGGTCTTACTCCGCCGTTCACGTATTGCTCTCTCTTGCTGAGCGCGGTCAAAAGACACGCCATTCAAGTAGGAGTTGGCGGATTTCAAAGCCGCTGTTTTCTCCACTGCAGCCCCAGGACTTACCATAGCTGGCAAGGTTGCCAATGGGCCCAGTAACATTTTGGTTGCCTTAGCGCATAGCCTGCTCGACAGTACGAGGTTTGCAACGTCCGCAGGAATGAAGAATTTGGGACTAATTTGGCAAGCTCGGTTTGGAAGGAGGTTGGATGAAATCGACTCCATAAAACAACTCTCCTATCTCTGGAAGCTCTGTTTCATGTTGGCTGGTGCCTCCTCTATTTGCTCAGTTGGTGGGGCAACTGCCTTCTTTGTGGCTGCAAACCCAGGGAGAGCAACCGCTACTTATTCACTTAAAGACTGAAGTTCCAACTTCATTTCTGACTAGGTTCGTTGGAATTCCTCCAGCTCACTCTCCATGGATGAAATGGAAGGGCAAACTGTGCCAAGCAGACTCCTGCATTTACAGCCGCAGGTTTTTCGCGTTGCCTCACTGTTCGTGGAGCGCGCGTGAGCAGTCAGCGGCAAAGCGGCGCCTTGATCTTCGTCGAAGCTGCAGCGCATGCATATAAAGTTCAGGGCTGAACGAGCAAAATGTTTGCACTGGTGTCCATATAGGACAGTGCGTTTGAAGTGATACCCCCTTTGACACTGGTAGCACTGCATGCCATTTTGTAAGTACATTTTGCACCCATAGCGGCCACAAACGCTCACCGCCTCAGTGAGTGTTTGCTAAGTCCCAGCACTACTAGATCTGACTCGGGTCATTGTCATAAGGAAAAAGCAATTTGCGATATGAAACAGATACAGAAACAGATACAAAGTAACCCAAAAATGTTGATCAATGTGTTATTCGGTGACGAATGCAAGTGTTTGATGCTCAGGGCACCAATAAGACAAAATTATGAGTAGACAATAACAGCAAGAGAAATCAAATCAAATTTCCAGTTGCCCACCCAGGAAGGATTGTACACGGAAGTATGAAGCCGGAGCTTTTGAAAATTCCGTATCTCGATGCGTAGAATCTCAAGGCCCCAAGCGACTGGCTGAAATGGGATAAAGAGTTGTAATATCTGAACCAATGCAACAGATGTTGGTCAAGGCGAGTCTTGAAAATGGCTACAGAGCTAGCAGAAACAAATTGGTCTGGTAGAGCATTCCAAGCCTTGCAAATGCGCAATGAGAAAAAGCGGTCTGCATTCTAGTCTGCTATTTTGGACTTTTAATTTTAGGAGGTGGCCTCTCAGTGTCACGCTAACCCTGTTGGACATCAGGCGGCAAGGATGATTCGGAGAACGCATAATCAAAAGATTAACACCGAAACACCTTTAAGCCGACGGTACTTTAAGGAGTACATGCAAAAATATTTTAGCCTTTTTCATATGGTCTAGTTTTCAGGCCTCGGATTATCTTAGTGGCTCGACGTTGTACCGTCCTTTTGAGCTGCGGTGGTCAGATTACAGTTCCATTCTCCAGATGCGGTTGAACGAAACTGTTATAAAGAAGCTGAAAACAGTTAGGGTTGAACTGGCCGAAAAGACGTTTCAATAACGTCAGAATGTTGCTAGCCTTTTGTGTATTTGTTTCAGCATTCGCAGAGCTCGAAAGAGTGTGCAAAACAGTGCATCCTATGTCCTTCTCAATAAGAACCTCTGAAGTGGATATCCGTCGAGGAATTTAGTGGTTTTCATACAGCTGCGAATGTGCATAATTTTGCACTTACCAACATTAAATTCGAGTCGGTTTTCCCAAGACCAGTTGAATAGAACGTCGGGGTCTTTCTGTAGGATGACAGAATCATTGGTTGCGTTGACGGCTCGCAAAATTTTAATGTCGTTCGCAAACAGTAGTAACGGAGAAGTGATTGAGAGTGTGAGATTGTTGATTAGTACCAACACTAGCAGCGAGCCAAGAATTAAACCTTGGGGTACTCCACTGAGGTTAGGCCTGCAGGTAGAGAAAACTCAACGAGGACATCAGCGGTCTGCGTATCAGAGCTAGTAAGGCTCGATGGGCATAAGAGTTGTGGAACTCCGACTTTTGCCTTGCGGATTGATGCTACAAATCGGAAGGGGCTATTTGGGTCAGCGATAAAGAAATTCTGTAGGACTTTCTTGGTAACGTCGAATTAGCGATGTACACCGGTTACTTAGGGCAGTGTGTATTCTTTGGTCAGCTTTGGATCCTGATAATCGATAGCACGTTCAGGCACGCCGCTTCATCAGAATGAGTTCAAGTGTGCTAGAGCGTAGTTGACTTGGAGGCTTGTTCCGTTTGGAGCGTGATAATGGTGTAGATTCACCTACGGCTGCTGAAACGATGGCGGTAAGATTCTCACAGAGATCGTCTTCATAGTAGAGTAGGGCGTAGTTCTCCCATGTCTGCGCTTCCAAGTAGCCATGAAGTTCTCCCACAGCCATTTTCCGGAGGTTTCTGCGATTACTAATCGTTGAGCTGACCAGGTTCGTACTACAAAGGAAGTCGAATAAGACGACCGTGTGATCACTTAGTCTGAGTGGTGCGGTGACTGTAAGGTCATCGACCGTCCACTCTTAGTTAGTGAGTGGGTAAACCAGCCGCGACGGATTATAGCCAGTACGTCATCGAGTGAAACCAGATGTGCTCCGTAAAGCCCAATGCTCCGACTGTGTGAAAAAATCGCGCAGAGATAGAATTTTCTTTGCTTGTTTACGAGAAGGTCGAAAAGTTGATTTCGGGCAAGTTGAAATCGCCTATAAAAAGAATGGGAGGAAATCCAAGAGTGAGCAAAACTTCCAATCCAGATAATAAGAGTTCATCTATAGAATTATTTGAGTATGGAGGATGATAGGGGACGCCAACTAGCCAGCGTTTTGAACTGGCGATTCGAGCACCAGACCGTTTATTGAATCGTGGCAAATACTGGATTTTTGAAAAGGAAGGCTTGAATAGAAGTGTGGATATAGAGGGCGATTCTCCTCCTCTACCTTCAGCTCTTCTCGCACGGAAGATAACCGTATCCTCTAAAGCGATCTCAGACCCCAGGTAGGAAGTGCTCTGCCACGACGAAGTCGTGGCGACAATCCGGGGCTTTGTGGTAGAACGAAGTTCGCGAAGCTCTGGTTATTCATTCACTAAACTAAGCGCATTTGTGTACATGCCCCTTACAGAATTAATAGTAAATGAATGACCGTTCTTTTGCAATTGTGAATGGGGGGTTCATTCAAAACGCAACGCTGACGGAGGTCGCCGGCTCCACAGGGGCCGGTTGTAGCGAGTTGTTATGGTCATTAAATCCTCAATAGAAACCACTAAGCGACTAGTACGCGTGCAGTGATTGGCTTCTAATAAACATTGTTCTTCTTTAGAAGGATCGGAGTGAAGCGAAATCTCGCCGGGGGATAAGACGACGCCGATGGCGGAACCGCCCCAGTATATGCGATGCCATCTCACGCTGGGTGACAGTAACTTTGAGGGGTCGTGGTCGAGGTTCCCTTGACTCCGGCTTGGGCCGCAGAATGCAATGAATACGTTGAACCTGGATGTTGATAAGATTGTGGGCAGTTAACAGTAATCGCTAGTGACTTGTCATGTTCCAGGTCGTTGGTGGTGGAATCAAGGACACTTCTAAAAATAACATCGCGAGATCAACCGCTGATTCCAAGTTCTTTCTGAGCGAGTTTTTTTCCTCTGGCGTTCAGCCCATGGTATATCACGGTATACCCGGGCCCTGGAGATACCGAGCAGCTTATGTGCCGCTAGGAGAACGTCTTCAGTCAAATTAGATGACGAAAGCACAGCCCTTGCTAGCCGAGATTTGTCAGCATGCGGCAAGTCTAATTTCCTCGCCAACCTCGTGATGAAGTTTGTGACACTTGGACTTATGCCCACTGTAGTGCACAGACTGGCCCAGAACTCACGATCATGCTCGTCTCGGAACTTTAAGCAGCTGGCGGCACATTTCGGAAGGTTCTGAACAATTACAAAATCTTCCCAAGTGGATGAGCTCAACCGTCTGGGAGCGACGGTCTTGGTGCTCCTGCAGAACTTCACCGAAATTACGCCGTTATTAACGTAGCTCTCCCGAGCAGTAACATTGGACTTCTTAGATAGCACCGAGAGAAAAACCTCGAATTTCGCTCGCTTTTGTTTGTACGCTGTTGACCGGTTATCAGCAGTAATGAGCATGAGCGTTTTTGGAGCAACCGAGGTAACATTCTGTAACTTTGCTCCAGAAGCAACTGACGCACAGGATGCTGTGCCTGTGACACTTACACTACATACCCTAATGGCTTCAGTCCGTGGTTCAAGCGATGTCACACCCACTGATGAGGTGCTAGTTTCAAAACGTGGAGCCTGCTTAGCGGTTCCACAACAGGGACAAACAAGGTGGATGGGGTCCAGCCGTGTTATTGTCAACATTTTGTAAACCTCATGGGACATGCCTAGACACGAGGTGTGAAACCATGTGTCGCAGAGCAAGCATTGAATGTTGTGGTCCCTCAAGCGGACAATCTTTACGCAGGATCCAAAGTTGGACATTTTCAAGATCACGGGGACAACTAAGCGAATAAGAATGGATTAATTATTAATCTTCAAATTCTGTAGGGTACGGGTACAGTCAAATATCAATAAAACAACGCGGAGAGAAATTCGAACTCACAGCAATCACACTTCGTGCGCTGTATGTGCGACCACGCTGATTTCCCCCAGTTAGAATACACATGAATGCACGGCTGAGAATGGTGAATTTGTTCCTCAAATACCACGATGCCATACAGATGACAACAGTGAGAATGAAGACGCGGTGATTATGCCGACAGAACTCCATCAGCAAAATACGTAGCATGGACCCCCAGTACAATTTTAACTCCAAATTATGGACCTGAAGGCCTGCGCCTGTTGACCGGGTGCTTGAATGGTTTGAATCGAATATTGACCACACTGTCTTTTCTGTCGATGCAATTGTCGCGGGTAACTCAAATTGGAGAAGGAGAAAGTTGCTACATTGATTAGGGCTAATTGTTTCGTATGTCGAGTCAGCAACCGTTGGAACGTGATCCCACAGATTGTAGTATCCTCTGATAGTGTGACAGAGTTCACAAGAAAGCTAGATGAGTGCTAGCCATCCTTCGTCTCGGACCTGTTGTGAGGGTTTAGTTTGGATGAGTTTCCAAGGTACTTTCCTCGTCATAGATTTAAGTTGGTCAATTTTTCATTTCTATTTGCTATTATTGTCGTCTCTATTAAATCTTACTCATTGCTTCTACTTTATTTACAAAGTTAGTCTCACCATCTGAAAGTATAGGTTATAGGAATCAAACCCTCATTGGTCTTACACTTGACTTTTGTTTCATGTCATTTCGATAAGAAAATAAACGTGTGTGTATCGGTGGTAGCCGTAAACTTGTTGTGGTCTGATGGCACTGATAGCTTGAATTCCTCAGCTTTTATCTGGTAGCCCTCATAGCAACTCATGGAAGTGAGGAATCTCTTCTCATTATCGCCGCAGCACTGGGCGCCCTCAGAAGCTCACTGGTGCAGGAAACTGGACGAGTTCTGGCCGAAGCCGTTTCGTCCTGGAAACTGAACCGAACTGAACTAGAATTCTGAGTGAAATGTTTTGGTGTGAACGTGTTTCTATTATTGTTATTTTTCATTTTTGATGCCTTAAACATCAAAATTCCTACAGTATTCGTCAACATTTAATGTGTTCGTCTCATCAACTATTATCTGGTTAGCCACTTGCTCGTTTTTGCTACTCCTTCACCTTGCGTATTGTCTTCAGTATTTATGGCCTTTCCCTATGAACAGAATCAGCGGAAAATTCCGCATAAAAGCGGGTCGAACCTAGGTCGGCACTCTGGTAAGTTGTGATCGGTTGAATGTTGCCGCCCACTCACGGCAGCTGATCGGTGTCACAGAGCTGTCCAGTCGAGTTTCTACAATTTTACCATGCAAAATCTGGTGACGCACGATGGACAGGACTGATTGTTATGTATGTTCCGTCGAGTTGGTGAATTTGTTGGACCGTATGATTTGAGTGTAACCGGAGTCGAGTGACGTATTCATTCATGAGCTGGTAAAGCTGTCGGAAAGACTGGTTCTTATCGTCGAGTGCACCGGTTGTTGATATGCCCTGAGGCTTACATTATCAAGATGAGTTGCTGGTTGTGCGTTTGTCTTTTCCAGGGCGTGTTCTCTCACGCATTAACACAATACCAATGGATACATATAAATAATTGTATTTACGGTGTCTTTGAGAATGTTCACCTGAATGGATTGCCTGAGGCGGAAAGGCGTCTGTCTACTCGCAGTGAAACTTCACCGCTTAGAGGATACGAGTTGAAGATTGTAAAGAAAAGAGCTGAGACCCAAATCCTGGCCAGCTTATGCTCATATGTAGCCGTAAACAGTTGGAACAAATTACCGTCCCAGGTGGTACTGGCCGCCATGATTACCGGCTTTAAGCTCAAGCTTACTGCATACAGATTGGCATAACTTGCGAATATGGAGTGATGACAGAGTGACTGGGATCAACCTAACTCGATGACGACCCTCTCTTTTTACTGTCCATATCTTTGTTATGCTGCTTAGCTCCTCTTCGTTTTCAGCTATAAACAATTTGCATAGGATTTCCTCATTTAATTATTCGTCATTTATTTACTGTTCTTTTATCGTTACCAGGGGGCTTTTGTCCCGACATCTTGAAGCCTGAAAGTTATAATTGTAGCACTAACACTGGCTTTGATCCTGTCTATTAGTCCAAGTAAACCATGACTACCGAGGGTGATTCCAATGACGCTTCCCTTCTTAATTCAACCTCCGGTATCCAACAGGTCGCTTGCAGGGTCCTGATGAGAACCTGATCAAAGATATTCTCAGTTCCCATTTATTAATAAACCCTCCGCATACTGCCGGGGACGTCGAAACACAGCCGTAATGAAGTTTTCTCCACGTTCGTCGGGGAGCGGTAGGAAGTTGCGTTATTACTTGTTCATTGACAGAAAACAGGAGTTGCCGTGTATGTGATCCTCTTCACTGAGCGTCTCCACACCAGAACAGGCAGGGCATTAACTATCCCCTTTCTCCCACCATATGAGCATCTAGGAGTTGCTTAAAAGCCACATCATTAGGTGCTAGCTCCACATGCGCTGGTAGCGCATTCCAACTATTGACGGCCCGCCGAGACAGAATAAATACAGATTGAAGTCGTCACGGTCGCTGCTTGAGAATCGTGACAGGATGGCCTCAAAATCTGTGCTCATTTCGGACGGGAATTCTGCTCTGAGTTTCTCGCCCATGTCATTTCGCAAGATGCGGCGCACCACAACGAGGTCACCGCCGAGTCACCTATAACTCAGGGGGAACATGTTGAGAAATATACCGTTTTTATTATCATTATTATTATTATGTACTCCAGCCGCCGGTTATAGTAGAGACTTCTTACCCCCACTAACCATAGGCATGGCTGCCCTCTGCGCTCTTCCAAACTGACGCCTCACTTTGTGTGCACGGGGACACTGCGGCGTGGCCGTACTCCAGCCTCGGACGAACGGGATGAGAAGAGTGAACAAAAGGTCCCCCTGAACACCATAGAAAAGAAACGACAGATAGCTGCAAGCACTTTCCTAGCCTTTACACAGACCTGCGTTGTATGAGTCTGTGTTTTGAGGGTGTTCGCGACAACAGCACTGCGAGTTCACGTTCGGTATTACACTGTGTTAACAAGCGACCTCCAACATGTGCCCCGACATTTCTGATATAGTGCAGGTGCATAAAACAGCATTTCTGTAGGTTTGGAGGCAAGCATCATTGAACTGTACATGCTTATATCGTGTCCAAGTCCTGTTGCAATATTACACTGTCCACATCTGAAGAGATTGTCCTCCGTAACATCAAGTCGTCAGTTAAGACGAGGGTATGAGAGTGCAAATGATCCAATAGATAGTTGATTGAGATTAAAAACAACGTGGGCTGCTGCGTGTAATCGGTAGACCGTAAGTGTTTCTGCTATATTTTAGTTAAAAAATATTTTGTAGCTATAGAATTTGCTGAAATTTTGTGACATGATGCAGTTTTCAAAACATAGAATTCTGTCTCCCCACGATTTCTTTGTTTCATTTCCCCAAAGACGTAAGGAAGGAACTTGCGTTAGTTCAATGGCATAGAGATTAATGGAAAAATAACGTAAAGTCGCATTCTACGTTAGTTCGGAGAAGTGAAGGTAAAATTTAATGAAAATTGATATCAGACGTGGAAACACATGGTTTTATTTGAATTTGGACGTAATTAAGCAGGTAAGCTTGATTGTAACTTCGAACTGTTGTTGAAACATGAATGCTAAGCTTTTTGTAAAAATACCAACATGAGGAACGTCCATAAACCTACTGCAACGTAGGACAATGCACAAAAACGGGACAAGTAATTCGTGCTTTATCAGTTATATTCGCCATTCATCGGTACCACTGTTGTTAACTTTTCCATGAAAACAGGGTGTACGCTGGAATAAAGACGAGGTGACCTACAGGAAGAATGAGATTGAAGAGCACGCCCAGCTGGAAAGATTACGACACTTACGACGGCAATGGTGTTGTTCGCCGGTATTGTGCTTCGAAGCCGAAACGAGTTGAAAACGGCTATTTAGGCGCGAAAAGATATTTTTCAAATTTTTCACGAAATATTAAAATGCATTTTACGGTACAAATATATAGATTTCATCGACTATACTAGTTGTGTTGCAATGAGAAAAATCGACTATATCTTAAAATTGTCCATATTCGCACTTTTGTTGAGAAAAATGTGTTGCCATTTTTGTCAACAATAGCATCGTGTTGGCATTCCTAATTGATTTTACGTTCTAAAAATGCCTCCATCGGAATTTTCGTGGTGGAATACATATCCCTAACATGCTGAAACGCTCAAGTTCACTTGGTTTCGGAGATGTGATTGAACTTATAATTTTTGACTGCGTTGCGTTCCATTGTACACGAAATGTCACAGTAATTCCTAATGTAAGCTATGCTGCCACTTTTGTTTGTTAATTATTCAACTGAATTATATGTTCAACCTGGTTCCCTTATAGCATTTCCGGTGGAAAGGGATTTACGTTATCACCCGGTTGTTTCTACTTACAGTATGGTACAAAAATGGGTAACACGTCCCACTCCATCGTTAACAACGTGCGCATTGTTCTGTTTATTGCTTACTGACTGTGCTTGAATGTAGCCTGCCGTGTGTACGTGAGCCAGTGCTCACTTTTCTGAGAGATAATGACCATCTTTGATGCTCGGTATTTATCCGACAAAAACAGATTCCCACATCTACCATTTCGGTTACAATCCTTGTTTTCGTATCATGTGGGCTAACGATTCCGACGACTGTTGGTCTATGTTTTCGCCGTCTGCAGAGCTCAATGACGACCGTCAGTATGTTATATCATTTTCGGCCAGAACTGAAGGAGACCATTATAGCTTATCCCCAACGGTCTAAATACAAATTCATTCTGATTTATTCCGTGTTCTTCTAATCAACGTTGATCATAGCTTAAGCGAACTGGACGGAACAGCTACTAGCGTCAACGCATACTACATACTTAATCGTTGAACATAGATTGAGTAAACTGGACGGAGCAGCTGGTAAGGTCAATACATGCGGCTTAAGTGAGCTGGACGGAGCAGCTACCAGTGTGAACGTATACTATATGCTCAGGCGTTGAACATGGATTGAGTGAACTGGATGAAGCAGCTACTTGTTTGAAGGTATACTGCATACTTAGGCGTTGATCATAGCTTATGCGAACTGGACGGAACAGCTGCTAGTGTGAACGCAAAACATTCAAGATACTGAGTAATCTGTGGCCGACTTTCGTTGATCGGCTCCGAGACAGACTCTTTTTGTACACCTCGTGACCTGAATCTAGTTTTGGAAAATGCAGAACAGTTACTACGACAGCCCTATCATCGCACATACCCTAACCACCAGGGCTGCAACTTCGTATTCTAAACATGAAGTACAAACACGCTGAAGAATTTATCTTTTCTGGTTAGTGTACTCACCCAGCGCTGAAATGTCATTAACATCAAGCCACATTGCTGACCTTTGGTCTGACAGCCGTGGAGCTCTTGGGAGGGCACACTGGGATCTTAAAGGGGGCATATGGACGGGTGTGTGCGATGATGGGGCTGTCGTAGTAACTGCAGTGGGCTCAACATCCGAATGTGGTGCTATGCATTCCGTCGGAAGGCAATGTCTTTCAACTGTTCCACATTTTTCAAACTGGATTTAGGTCACGAGTTGTGCAAACAACTATCGGCGGAAATACGAACCTTGTAGGCGACATTATTCCGTTCGAAAAGATTTCATATTTGGAAATACCCGTTTTACGCTAGAGGAAGCCTTCACAATTTCGTCACACAGGGCGTTCTGGAACAGGATAACATTTACAGCGTTAATGGTGGTCTGCCCTGGGAACAGACGAAATACGGTCAACTTATCATTCCTCATCCAAAGACATGTTTCAGCAAGCCGATTATATTATTCAATTCTTTCGCTTTCAGCCGACCACCATGATAATCACGGACGAATGGAGAGCCTACAGAGCTTTGGATGAAATAGCTCATCACGAGCACTGGGTGGTCAATCATTCAAAAAATTCCGTGGATCCTGAGAACGGCATGATGTACGCGAAAAATATGGAAAATCTTTGGTTATTTGTCAAGAAGCACTTTCATACAATACCTGAATCAAACAAACGGCAGTTCCAGTCACAGCTTCAGATCCGTTGGCGAAAACGAAATCCAGGAAACATGATTGACAAACTCCTGTCAACTTTGCCTCATACGAAAATGTTGTCAATTATATAATATACGTCGACATTATTGCACGCGTTGGTTATTCCGATTCATATGCCTTGCACTGAGGTTGGTAGCTGCTCCGTCCGATTGACTCAAGTCATGATCAACCCCTAACTATGCCGCATTTATTCACCTTAATAGCTGCTCCGCCCAGTTGACTTAACTTATGCCAAACTGTGCTCCACGCTTAGACACTTATAACTGCTCCTTTCATTTGTCCTACCATATGAGTTACGCCAAACAGTGCCTCATGCTTAGACACACATCTGCTCCGTCCGTTTGTCCTAGCTTACGAGTTATGCCAAACTACACCCCATGTTTAGACACTTATAACTACTCGGGCCATTTGTCTTACTCTACGAGTCATGCCAAACTTCACTCATGCTTGGACACATAACTGCTCCGTCCATTTGTCCTACCTCGCGAGTTAAACCAAACTGTACTCCATGCGTAGACACTTATAACTGCTCCGTCCATTCATCCTACCTTACGAGTTATGCCAAACACATAGGTGGACGAGTGAAGTCACTGGGGAATAAATCGTGGAAATGGAAACTTGAATTATTTACTTGATAAGTGTGGATAAATCTACAAACATCCACTGCCGTTTTCCAGCACGAAATGTAGCCTTCGGCTTACATGTGTTATGGTTGTCCTTCCGGATGACTGAAAATGTGTATCATCATCGTCAAGTTCACCGCATCTGATATCTGCAAGAAATCTGTGTACACATATATGAAGCAACTTACTTTCCCCAATTATATCAACAGGATAACCGTCCCAGCGATGCAGATTCGTGCTTTCTTCGGCCCTTGTGCAAGCGGTACACTGTCAGCGGACCGGTCTAAGTCGCCATACGTTGTGGTTGGTATGCGAGACTTGCTTCCCATAATAACCGGAAAGTGCGAACAACGGTTAAAGTAGAAGAAACTGACAAAAATAGGGGTTCGAAATGTGCACTTATCAGACGACTGACGTTAAAGCTGTTTGCCAAAGAATGGACATTCGTTTGTTTGCAAGTCGCATACATCTGTAGAGAAAACTTACCTGATCGGCATCACACCAATAACTGTCCATCTGTACGGGGTCACCGCAGTGTCCACACGGCAATCCTCTTTTAGGCTTCTTCACCCACCTCGGTTGCACACCACTTGCAGCTGAGCCCATAGGGAAGTCGTATAAAGGTAAGCCAGTTTTTACACGTTCCACTATCTTACTGGCAAAAGCAATGATGCTGTTAAAGCAAGTCACCGCCGCGCAGTTGTTGCAGTCGTGCGGTTTTTCAAGTGCATGATGAAGGGCTTTATAGTGACGGTTGAAACTGGCTGCAGCAAACGGCCGAAGCTGCGGACCTTCCAACCGTCGAATTGGCAAGTGGTATTCTCCCAGCCACCGCTGATGAATGGGAACGTGCTCTTTGTAAAGGGAAATGAAAACTACAAAATACATTACCGTTGGGATAAAAAATGTTTTCGGAACATAGACGGAATGTGTATACATGGCAGCCACATTGTACGGTAAAGTGTAAATTCACATGCCCCCTCAACGCGACGGAAACGTCACCATCTTGTTGCACATGAAACTGCAATCTTCAAGGTGATTGCTAGATAATCGCGTACCTTGCACTCAGATACTGTTTCAAAATGGAGTCGTGGAGTCCGTCCTTTCATATGTTTTTGGACAAGGTGACTTCCGAACGTGGGCATTCTGTGAATAATGTTCTTCACGTGCCAGTCGGCGTCCACAATCTCACGACGATCGCATCCATAGGTCGTTTGTATTTCGTACTCTCGCATCAGCCACTCACTGTGAATTCATATTTTTTGAAGTCTTTTGGGTGCGACCTCTTCTTCGACCGTCCGTTTGCGTTTTCCAGCCTATTATTCATGCGATTACCGAAGTGGACAACATCGCTTTGCGCATGGATGGCTCACTTCGGCTTGATGTACAGCCAATTACACAACAATTAATTCAGAAACTTCCTATCCGTTCGGCCGAGGATATACAAATCACGTTTAAACTCACGATAGACAGTATAACAATGCAACTTACTCTCCCTCATTGTCTGCCGTATCCATTCGGTGGAAGAGAAGACAACTGTGAAAAGACCTTCCTTTCGATAAACATGGCGGACGAAATTTGCCCACTTACATGCTTGCGTATGGCATTACATACATAAAAATAACATAATCAAATGTCGCAGCCGAACACCACATGGGCTGCCCTCATTTGCGCAACCATCTTGTCCATAACAAACGTTTTCACCGCAATATGATCGCCCATCATTTCCCGAAATATTTCGAAAATTCTACGAAATGAAGTATACTTTTCGCTACGAACGTACCCGTACATCATGGATCGACCGTGTCCCATACCGTCTATCGCGAGGAACTGATATAACTTCCAACTTCCAAAGTATGATGAAATATACAATGACAAACGTGTGCCTGTTTGTCCCGTGAGTGGTATCCACATTCACCATATGTGGGAAACGTCGGAATAGTTCAATCTGTGTTCACTGGGAGAAGCAGATATGCGTATATCTGTTGCCTTCATTCCTCATAGTGCGCACCACAACCATCGCACTAATCACCGACAGCACTTCATCGAGGTTCCCCAAAGTACCGTGACCAATATTACCTAACAGATTCATTTGACATTGCAGGCTTTAACTCGCGGCGGATGTTTCCACGGCCGCCGGTTATGATAAACTTCCCGTAAACGGCCGCCACATACTGTTCAATGTCGGCAGTTGCTGTATTGTACAGGAACAGACTCCTACATTCGTTCAATTCACTGACGGTGAGTCCATAACTCGCAGGATGAGAATCATATAGCAGACGACTGAGAGGGTGGTTGTGCTCCAACTCGAAAGAGCTCACAACCAGATACGCATCTCGTCAGACCACATGAAATCGCGACCTGCAACCTGTGTCGCGAGAACTGATTCGTTAATACTAATAACAGTTAACCCATTTGACACATCGTTAAACACCTGCTTACAATCCTACGCCTTTTGTACTTTGTAAAACGATAATAAATATGCACGGTTTTAAGGAAACCATATCCCACGAACGTAAGTAAGCACCACTTCGTCCATATACCTCTGAAGATACTCCTGGAAATGTGAGAAAGTGCGAAATTCGCCATCTTCAAACATTACCTTGAAAGTCGCCATGTAATCGACCTCCTACAAATAAAACATAAACAGATGAAACTGAAATAACAAACAAATGACAAGCATGAAAAAATAAATGGAAAACAATCCCAGCATTCTTGTGTTAACATTACCACACTTAATCGGCCACAACGACAGCAGCCATAATGATTTTCGAAAAACAATTACGATGAGGTGGTTTTCAATTAATGATCAATTAAAACAAAGACATTTGAGTCCATGACGCAGATTTCGACGGCTCCAATTTCTGCATCAGATACCAAGCTATTAAAACGATTTTTCCAGGAAAATAATTTTCTCGAACACGACAGCTCAGAAACTCACGGTCTACGACTAGCATTCATGAAACTGAAAACTAGCCGTAGACAATGATTTCTTCGGTTATCGTGGCTAAAAAATAAATCGACCACATA
>JTDE01005008.1:11653-37691 GCA_014338405.1 Paragonimus skrjabini miyazakii
TGCAAGGTGTAGGCGCCTTGATGTTGTATGTTTGAATGTAGACGTAGCCCTTTTTTAGTGGTAGGTCCCCCTCCCCTCTCCCTTTTTTCTCTCTTCCTAAACAGGGTTTGTTTCTTCTTCTTCATGGTTGTGTGGCAGTTAAGCATCAGTGTGAACCACTGATGTATTGCTGTCTATGATGATGATGATGATGAATATAGGATCCCCTACCGCATAGTCAGCCCATCTAAATCTTTGTACGCTTTCTTTGTAACAATCTTCACCTCAGAGTTATTCACATTAGTTCACGCATTAAGCATACATACTCTGTTGGGACGAGCTGTATTTTGCGGGAAAGATCAGGGCCCTATTGCTTTCGCCCATATGTTTGTTTATTTTTGGAATGGAGAAAACAGGTGACCACACGGAAGACAGCAAACATTGCTGAGAGTGTATGTGCGTGGGGGTATGAAAACGAAAATGTTGAAGACTTTGAGAGAAGCTGAACTTATATGGAGTTGATAAAGTTTAGGTGAAAATGTTCACCTCGTAGCTGTAGAAAGTTAAGTTCAGTATGTGGTTAATAAATTAAAATTAGGAGTTCGTTAAGCAGCGATGTTTGAATGGGTGGAAAGATGAAGAACAAATTCGAGCTGCCATTATAGAGTTTTGTGGGACAAAGATAGGAGAGAGAAGATGGAGGAAGAACACGTTTATGACTAAGGACTGGTTGGATCGCTGACTTGTCTATCGTCGGTACACTACGGCCACCCTGTCATACATGCAGTCAAACAAAAACGCTTGGTCAAGGGGTGTTCGTTTGTCGTAACTCGGAAAACGCTATCCCAGAATGGGAAGATTATGCGTCGAAATCAGAAGAGATTTGCTCAAACGATATTGTTTATTCATCCTACGATTATCGTATGAGAAATGAAATTAAAAGAACAAAATCGGCTAAATGTACAGGTGAACCGATCATAAGCCAGTACCTTTGTGACTGTAAATTTGCGGTTGGGTTTTCGTGTGGTAGCTGACGGCTTGCGAAACACAGACCTTGACGATATCCACCATGTAGAGGTCGTTGGTGATTATAAGCTCAAACGGATAAAGTTTTCGCCCAACCCTCCACCTGGCGTGTTGGCTAACGTGTTCAGTCAGCCTGGTATTCAGTGTAAGGCCATGGAAATTTATAACCTCAATGCTGATAGCTTGCCCGGGAGCCGCTTCAACGATTTAAAGGTTGAAGTTGCTGAAGATCAAAAGGCGGCATCTTTCAGAAGAGGTCACTCGTCAGACGGCGTGCATTCTCTCGTCCCAATCAGACGACACAGTAGGTGTCCGGCAGATGATATCTACACTGAGGCGGAATGAATAGGTATTGACTACCCGGTTATTTCTCAATTAGAGTCACGTTTTTAGTGTTCCTTGGAGAGTTTTACAGATGTTTGCACATATACCTTCGTCCTTCCCTTCTGTCTGATCAGTACGTAAAATAGTGTACCCAAGATGTACTAGCCCTTGATGTGATATGCTGTTGGTAGGACACGCCTAGGACGCGTTTGGGACCTATGGCACCTTAGTTACTATAATGTGACTTAGGGTAAACAGGTTAATTCCCAGGAACAGGCACTAGTGTGCGTGTGTTACCATTCTCATTCTGAAGTTTTTGCAAATATCATCTGCGCTTTTCACTGGAACTACCCTTCACGAAACAGGCCGCCACACAGTTTTTAGTTTTGTTGATGGTGCGCAGATTATCCTAGACGACACTGCGATGGTTAGCTACTTTGGGTTACTTGCTTGCGCCTGTGGTGCGGAGACAAGTGGTCAGGGATATACAGATGTAATTTCTGTTAGGGATAGGTTAAACCTAATTTCAGGACTACGAGCCCGAAATCAGATTTGATGTATCCTATTCCACTCATGAGACGGACCTCGTGTTCACTTTAATAATTTTTTCCAACTTCATGTGACCCTCATGGTCACGCTTTTCCGTAAATAGTGCGGCATTCTCGCTGATTTTATCAGGTCAGAGACTGGGTTGAATATATACCTTATTGGTGAACTGCTGTTCTTTGTCATCTCTGTTGTTTCACTCCTGTCTTATCTTAATTCGTGAGCCATACACGATCGGTTTAGGTTTTGGAATACTTGGTCACAACATTCGTTCACTGTTGACGGTCACCGACTCTACACTTTTACTGAATACTACTGTCTACTACCTAGAAATGTGTCGGGGTTCTGTAGTTCAAATACGTGAGTGCGTTGCATACCCGGTCATGGGCCATCATTGATAACTTGCCAACCTTCCCTGGCTGTCAAGAAAAGGTCAGCTTCAGCTCTGATTTAGACGCCACACACGTTGAAGAGGACCTCATGATCAGTACATCTTCCACCTACTTTTCCCAACGTGAATGTTTTGAATCGTTAGCGGACGCTCGTTATAATGAGATTTCCATGGTGGATTCATTTGTAGACAGCTTCGATAGCATGCAAACCTCTCGCCATTGTTTTCAATCGTTGTCTTTTGCATCGCGTAACGCGCGGATGGCCGGCAAATTCATAATACCTACACAACTAGTTGCTTTAACGATGAAAAACATCCGTTCTTTAGCGTCACAAGTGGTGTGTGAAAATCTTATCGTATGCAATCTTTCCGGTTGCATTTTTTCTCTCGATATCCTGGAAAGTTCTCTGACCCACTGTCAACGTACAGATATGAAACTACAACCCAGTGGCTGATTGACAATATCTCTGTTGGTTCTTGTGTTCCACTGGCAAAAGGGAGTCCCGGATAGATTAGCCATTTAAGTTTGCCGTTTCAGTCTGTCATTTAACAAAGTACAAGTTGCAACGTTGGTCGTTGTCTGTGCCTACGCCTGCGCTCATCTACATCGATACGTTGGAATGATCAAAAAGTATGTATCCTGCTACTGGTATTAACGTTTGTGGGTGACCTGATGATATTTAACTGTCATACTGCTAAGGGCCGGGTGACATTTACAAACCTCTGTCACTCATACCGCCAATATGACATCAGACTTCCATTGAAAGTCAGAATGTACAGCATTGTTTAAGGCACAGTTTTTGCAAGATTGTGAGAGTGGATCTGTTGGTACGGATCTTGTTCACCAGTATCATCGTAGCGTGCATAATGGGAGCACCGTGTGAGCACCAATTTGGTCCACTCGCTCTTTTTCGGGGTATCGTGTCGACGACTTTGTTCTCACTGCATATGCTTCAGTGACCTAAACACGTTTCTTTCCTGCTAACCAATCGTTTACTGCACCGTACGCTTTTTGCTCGGCTTGGTTGAGACTGGAGGTGAAAGTCGATGAACCCGTGCATGTCGGGTTCCAGAAGTAAGGGCCTTGACAAAAACACTAAGCTCCCGTTTAGAGTACACTGGGCGTTACTCGTTAGCGGTTATACACAACATCAGAAACGATGAAAATTAGAAGCCACTAGTGCACTATGTCAATTTGCGTCCTTAACTCGATTTCATTTATGTACCCCGTCTTTCCACCTGTCGGCTAAGATTAATTCATTGTAATGAGTCGGACCTATGTATAATTCCCCAGATATGCGATCCGAATGTCGGCGCCAACAAATCGAGATAAAGCGTAAAGTACGAAAACTTTACTTAAACTTTATATTTTTCGGTCCACAGTTTCACTGCCGCGCTCAAGGGACAAGATTGTTCTGAGGCTTATCGGATGAAGGTATGGCCAATGACCCAATCGTGGTGAATATCATATTTGGTAAGCAATAGCTAAGTCGTTCCCTTTACTTTACACAAAACATGGATTCTCAGGAGGTCAAACTTCAAAGATAACTTTGGAATCTTGTAACTGCAATGTGGCAGAATTAATGACTGCCATACAGAAGCTTATACGGATACCACCGAACAAACAGCGTCTTATATTTAAAGGTTTAGTGCATGTGATCACATTCTTATCTCTGTGTTTACAGGCAAATCTTTGCTCGATCCAGAATTGTCGTTATCTTCATGTGGCATCAAGACGAATTCGAAGATCATGGTGCTTGGTTCGGTAACTTTTAGGTTTCCTGTGGTATATCTCCTGTTTAGGTTGAACAACTCGAACCGCATGAAGCGCAAAAGTTATCAAAAGCTAAAGAGGAATCTGAAAAACTAGCATCTGAAATCGATCGACTGTATGAACAAACGACATCAGTTGTGAGTTATTGTGTGCTTTCATATTGTGTTTATTGATTCTGATCGGTCAACCCAGCTACTGTTCACAGTTACTCGCAACTCAATATCCAGGTACGATGGTTTGATCAAGTTTATACCAGGTGTTTAAGGTAGTGTTTGGTTTGGAAGTCGGGGTTTAACCTCCTATGTATACGTCACTGATGAATGGAAACTCGAATCCAGTGCTTCATATGGTATTAAAGCGACCGAAAATGTCATATTTTATGGGTACCTGTCAAAACCTTTTTTTCTAGTTATAGCCGACTCAGTTTATAACAGGAACCTTATGTTATACTGTGATGTGACTACTCAAGCCAGTCACTTTGTAGCATGTTTCGTCATATATTTCTTATTTAGAGCTACTACCGTAGTACTTGCTAGGATTAGAGTGAACCTGTCTTGAAGAATACAATTCCGACATCACAGTTCGAATATCTCAAACTACTGCTTATATATGGACCAACGTAGGATTCGAATATATCTTCTCGCATCCATGCGACATCTATTTTGAGATATACAAAGTAATTTCTCAGATTAGTTTGCAAGGCGGTTTGGTGACTAGGCACATTGCTTACCTGGAATCTTCCTTACCAGTGTTTTGACTGCTTCTTCCTCTTTTGAGGGGTTTCCACAGGCGTTAGTTATTCAGTTTTATCGCTTTTTGTTATCAGCGTTCGAAGTTATTAAGGTCGAATTTATCAGTACCGTAGTGGTCAACGTGTGATGTAAACGTTTACTATAATGTATATGAAATGTAAAATTACGTACACCATAATACCTAAGTAAAGACTGGTTCCAACGGAATGTACACTTATAAGAGCCTGCTGTCGGATCGTGTTACTGGACCACGGTCTACTTCTAGACAAACCCTTCAGAAACCGTTTCCCTGCAAATTATATTCACTGTGTCAGAAAACAATTTTTGGGATGGTTCGCGTATTGTGGACCACGCTGAGCACGTCAACAGAAGTGAAATTGTGAAACCCGGAGCAGGAAATGATAGGTGCGATCATCCTCATGATTAGACAGTCACATAATCGGTAAGGCCAGTCGGTGGGAAAATACAAAATCTCGCACCATTTTGATAATGAAAACTGTTAGTCGTCGACAGAGCAACCCACTGACCTCGTCTGAACAATATTTGTACCGTACATGTGTTGGTAAAAACTCAACGATAGTCGTTTCCAATAGCCACTCCGCGGTAAGAGTTTTATACTTCTGCACCATTTACACTCTAAGATAACCAGATATATCTGTGTCTCGATGTGGATTTCGTGTACTTTGATGCCCCAAGACGTTTCTGTGAGTTTACTGTGTATTGCCTAGTATCGTAGACGACCGCACGTGAACGGACCGACCCACATAATGCTTGGCTAGCCCATGCCGGAGAACGTGGACACAACGGATGCGAGTGGTAAAACGGGACCAGTTAGTTTGTGCCCCGTTACCAGGCTGATCGAAACGCAAGCTAACATCATTCCGTCGGTGCATGCGGCGCTTGAGGTGTATTCGACAAGCATTGAACTCGCGAGTATGTCCGTGCGACATAAAGACAGTGTAGACAGAGAACGTTGTGTTTCAATTGCCAACATATCCAACAAGTTGGCTGCCTGTTTGACGGTGCCTTGGTGACCCACTCAGATAAATGCAGGTTTCCGTCGTCATTGTCCGAACGATAAGACAGGTCGGATAAGCTCCCTGTCACTGGACCGTGAAAAAAAGTGTGATGGATACCGTGACAGCTGAGGGCGGGATGGAAACAGCCTGAGTAGTCGGTCGGTCACTGTTCTCTTGCGTGAGCAAACAGTGCGCAGACTAGGTGACAACCTGCTGCACTTTCACTGATTCGAGTGATTCAGGCGAGGCGAATCACCTCGTAAGTGGCTTGAGGACTTCCTGGTTACTTTGCTGACGGAACGATGGGAGGGATGACAGACAGGCCGCGATCAATCGCATTCATGTAAAGGCAGTAAGGATAGGTAACAGACTTTTCGTACTATGGCAGAGAATTGTGACACTCGATGTACCTAACTAAATACGAGAACGTGTTGACAGCTGACTTGCACTAAACTAACTTAACAAACCGATTACTCAATGCTTTGTTCATCCGTTTCGTTTCTTTAGCACTATGTGGGAGATATCTGCATAGGAATCGAACCAAACATCAATTGCAATTAACTTTGATTTTCCCTGCATCGTTCTGCCTATAACCGTTCTGCGTCGGTTTTTGCAAGCTACCGTACGTGCCCGACATGCGCGCAGTTTGCCACTGTTTTTACTGACCTTAAACCCCATGGATTAATCACAGGACAAACTTAGTCTAACTTGTTACCTATTCCTTACTGTCAGCATATTTTTACTCAAAAGCGAAACAAAAAGCATCAATCAGATGTCTACGTTATTCTGTAACTTCAGATCGATCAGGCAATACAGCGCCGTTACCACATTTCTAGATCCTTCAGGTGACTTTTCTAAGCACCTTAACTATCGCTGACATTAAGAAGGCACATCATAGGGATCACTTGCAAGTATGGGGTCATACTTTTGTCACATCAATTGCTTCATTTGGTGCTTGATCATACTGCACACCCTCGAATGGATTTAGAACCAGAGTATGATGCCAAGGGTAGAAACCTTGTACCGATGTGAACCGTATATTCGAATGCACCATCGAAGCCTATGTGGTAGGGTGCATTTTCGCAGACTGTCACCGAGTTTATCCTTCTATGATCCGTCTGGCTATCTAATATCATCCGAAGCTATTCAAAACGAACATCAGTTGTCAGAGAGGAGGTGAAAGATTTCTCAAATCGGTGGGCTGCCAAATTCGATGTCACTACAGCCATATCGTTGTATCATTGTTGTATTTGACCAGAAACGAACAAAACCTCGAAACAGATTTGAGACATGTGTTGAACACCAAGTCAGCCAAACATATCAAAAAATGCGATAGTCATACAAGCAACGCAAATGGTTATACGACAATTGGTAGCAAAGACGGGAGGGTTGTTGCGAACAAGTTTACGAGCAAAATGTACTACCATTAACGATGACGATCAGGTGAGCGTGTTTGTTAGGGTTAGGGTAAACCTAATCCGAAGAGCACGATTCCGCTGTAGAATTCTGATATCTCAAGCCGTTAATGAGATATGGATCAGCGTGGGATGCAGATATTTCTTCGAGCACACACGGCCACAAGGTCATTTGTTTGTCTATAAATGCAGATAAGTTTTTCATGTAAATTTGCAAAGCGTCTGGTGACTGAATACATTGCCTCGTTCCTGTTTTCGTTGGTTCTTATCGTTCGTTGTCTGGGGGCCAATTGGAAGGAGTTTCTATTCGCATTACTCGTTCACCATTGTTCCTATCAATCATTCGCGTTCGTGTTCAGTAGGATTTGGTCTTAACATTGCACGCATTGGCGTGAACTGTGTTCATTATGCGACCAGAAGTGCGCGAATGTATGCACGTGGCACTGCGTGGATGCTAGCCCCAACACTTCCCGCAGTAAAAGTAAATGTTCGTAGGTAAGATTTTTTAGGTGGGTCAACAACAAGTTCTGCCTTAGTACACGCATGAGTAGTGGACGTTTACGTGTTGTTACACCATTGAATTGTCCTGAATTTTGACTTTCGACTATGAATACAGTCAGTTCTTGATGAGTTAACTGACGGCAGTTCACAGTTGTCTTCATGGCTCACTTGGCGCGATGAATAATGAACCATATCTTACCGTCACGTTGATACTCACATTCCCCACTCACCTTGTTATGATACCAATCACCACGTTCTATTGTTGCTTCGGGATTGTTGTACATCTGAAGGAAACGTAAGTTCCATTCCTATAGTGTCGGTTTTACTGCTTTTTCATTCTGATGTCTCTCGGCCGTCTGAACAGCCGAAACCGGCAAGTCATCCTACTGTAGCAGGCTTCTGCTGGCGATATTAGTTTGACGCCAAAACCGAGGCGCATTTAATAGTTCATTTGAACGTTTTCATGAAACTTTCGATCTGTTGGCCCAGTGTTGACCTGTGGATCATGGAAAAGTGGGAATTCCACCGAAGTGAGTTTTTTCGCACCATTTGCCTCTGGAATTTTATAGTAGGCAGGCAGGCGGTTCAGACTGGATGCGAAACGTGACTTTACTAAAATAGTTCTGACCACTTGGACTACGCATCAACACAGATCAAGTGCTCACCATTCATTGGTCCGACAAAACCAGCACGTTCCAATGGACCTGTTGGTATCCACTAAGAGCGCAGAAGAACTTTCATGCTGCCTTGGCCACAAATGCACATTTCTGACCCTTAACTGGCTGTTCGGTTTGCTGCTTCATATTTGGCCAACGAGCGTATCTCTGCGCGATCCCCTTCCTTCAAGCTGTTGGTTTGTACTCGTAATGTGCTTACTGCTAAGCGAAATTGGAGTGACTACTTGGTATGAGGATGTCAGACATATAGTCACGGCAGTGAGCGCGCTTCTATTCTGGAAAAGGAAGGCACGGAATGTTCGCTGAGTCCATTTATAGGTCACCCGTTATACAAGTAATACCGAGTCTATTCGAATTGTTCCGTGTCATACTTAAAGTAACAAACAAGTTTCGAAGCGGTTCTAAGAACTTACTTCATGTGTGATTCTACACTGATTTACAAAAACAATCATGCCTTCGTGTGTCTGGCTCCGACTGTTCTTTGCCAGTAGATACCAAGCATACCAAAAACTGTTTATTTTTGTGTGTATAAAGTTATATATAGTTAGCGATGTAACCCTTCACTGAAGCTTATCAACAGCATGAACTGGAACTTTCACAACAGCGACTCGTGGTCACTGCATGTAGTATTCATCCGCTCGTGTACTGCAACCACAAGTTATTGGCTCTGTTTCTCAGTCTGGCTATGGTTTCATTCTGCCACATTTAATGTGCGGGATGCATGATTGACTTTTTTCAGAAACACCCTTGTCGGTAGCGACTGGTGGGTTCAAATCATAGAGTATTAGTGACGAATCAATCGGCAATATAGTCTTTAAGTTACCGAATGCTGCTTGACATGAATGAGACCTGAACCATTTATTGCTCTTGTACAAAAGATCGTTCATCGGTGCTTTGGGAGTGTGAATATGAAGAACAGGATTGTAATAGTTGATAGGTCCCGAACAACACTGGAAAGTTACTTGGAGCGTTTATCTCAATAGCTTTGTACCAGTTTGTGGTGAAGATCTACTTGATTCACCGCTTATCCAAACCCCGACACAATAGGAGATCTAACAAGGGACCGATCCGAACGTCCGGCTGAAGATACTACATCAGGATTGGACAAACCTTCTCAATGTTACGCCTTCTGTTGTTCACTAATTTCTTTGTTCTATGTTGCACCAATTAGCATACAGTTTGTGACTATGTGTCAATATGATCAGCCAACGAGTGACTGTGATTTCTTTAATACTTCTGTACATCCGTAAATTCGGCTTCTAGTCCCATGAATATGAACAGCTTACTACAATTGGTACGAGGTCTTCTCTTTATTACTTGCGTGGTATGTTTCAGTTCGAGTACGATTTATTGGGTTATTCGAAGTCCTTAATTCCGAGTATTACACAGTTACCCTAAAAACCAGCGTCGTTAATTGTTTGATCGGCAAAGTCATAAGAATGTACACGGATGATGCTACTATTGATGAATTGGTATTCCTGCGTACAATAGTTACACAAAGTCACCATCTGGAAAGGTTTATGGACAGAGCCATGCAACCGCCGAATGAAAAAACCATCCACTTCTGGCAGATCAGAAGGCCTTGCACATCGACCTACCTCCTCAAGGGTGGTACGTTAGCTGAGATCGTATGCTGTCATATACTGTTAAGGCAATTTACGGCTCCAAAATACGTATCCACTTTACTTCAATTCAAGTTACTTCTATGTCTACGTCTAAAAGATAAAGTACGTATTTCTGCAGTCTTCTTCTGTTTATACCTGTTCACTTTTCCGGTGGAACAAGTCATATTGGCCGTATAACCAGACCTTCATTTGAACAGACCCGTGAACCACCCAGTCAACAACATTGGCCTAACGAAGTCAATCAACAGCGCCATTATATCACTCTCGATGGATTCTAATCACTCCGTCAATGTGATGGGGCATTTCGTTCAATATACCACGTTAAAAAAAACCAGTTGAAGATAGTGGGGCGTAGGATTCGAACCTCAGTTGAAGCCATTGGAATTCGTTTCTGTGCCCAACTCCTGTGTGCCCGTGACATTTTCGTTCGGGCTTTTGAACTACATCGGTCAACTCTCCTCTTTGTGAGCTTGCCAAGATCCATTGCCCAAGTGGCGTTTTGATTACAGGTTAATATTTATTTGATTGACCTCATAAAACCACCCAGTCTTTGTTTATGCCACTACTGATTCTATTGTAAATGTGTACTATTGTTGTGGCACAAGAACACGGATTGCACAAGGGTTATTTATTCAAGAAAGCAACACATGAGTTAAGCGCTTAAACAGGACAACAAGCGAAAACACTCGTTTGCACACGGTACTCGGCGCAGACCGTCACGGTTGCTACAGACGTCAATGCTCAGTCCCTTCACGTAGCAAGGAGCATTTTGTGCGATGCTGCACTCCGATGTTTCTTCTTGTGTTTTTCCCGCGGCTATTTTGATGTCAAAATGCATGCTCTGGTCTTACTACTGAATAGCAGTCGTGTGAGTAGTATACTAAGATCGCTCCTCCTCACTACACTATACAGTGTTTTATTTAGTCTGGTTCTAAATACCGGAAAACGGACCTGTTCACTATACTGTATTTTTCAGGTCGTTACTGTTCGTTTGTTTATTAGACCTGGTGGCTCCTGAATCACAAGTTTTCAAGGAATCTGGCTGACGACCTTTTTTAATAGTAGTGGAACCATGACAATTATTCTGCAGCGAAAAGAACACATTTCTGAATTCGAATCAGCGACGGAAACACCATGCCTCAACGCGGTGAGCGCTCTACCAGCTGAGCTACTAAGCCACACCAGGAGCTCGGAAATTTTACATTTGAACTCAGTTACCCACCCGTCCCACTGTCTCATGGAATCCATCAAGTGATCCAGGGGATCGACTGACTCGGCGGAGTCCCATCTAAAATCATAAATCTCTCAAACCACTTAGTAATACATTTCTGGATGTAATTTAAAAAAAATTCAATCAAAAATGTTTTCTGATGGAGGTCTGAGGAGAGCAGTTGTTCACAGTTACCTCATCCATGTGATCAAATGGTAGATCATAGGTCTTCATGTTCGTGACATCCCATAAGAATAACGTGGAATAACGTGCGATTGTATTGATGAAGACCACTACGAGCGTTGATAAGTAACACAGTTTTTCACACAAAGTTTTTGCGTAGAGATGTACCTTTGAGAAGTCAAGCAAGGAGAAACCATAACCTCTATTTTTTTCAGCAAACGAATCTTTTGGCGCTGACAAGGGATTTTGGTGTGTCTGCAGTTTATTATTCGTCACAGTACAGATATAAGCACACAAGCAGATCACACCGTGGACATTCCTTACTACAACATTAGGAGTTTCCCGTGTTGGTTAAACTAGTTTGGTGACCATTGCGATTCACTGCAGTCTGTCGAGCTTAATGTCAGGTTGACTGATCACATAGTAAGGAACGATACGTGTGGGATGTACTGATCGTTAAGTTTCCTTTTCGCCTTCATCAGACGTATACATTTGTTTACTCCCAAATCCGTTAGGACTCAGTTGTTAACTTGCCAAGCTCTCATACAACGTCATACAATGACGCACATGAGTCTGAGGAGAGTACGGAAGTATCACGATTGTGATTTGTTCGAACGTCTTCTAAATAAAAGGTTTGTGTACAGTATATCTTACATAACTTTAAGTCGGTATTCATAGGTGTATGTCGGTTGCCACTGTCACATTGATCTGGAAAATAAAATTAACAACTCACGAAGAAGTGAAATTTCTTGCCCAGTAACACCACCAACCGCACCATTTGTCTCATTATGAAGATTATTCAAGAGAGCGTTACGTTGGCCTTGTGCAGTGATTATATCGGAAGCAGTATCGAGTTGGCTTGTCACAGAACAATTGTTTATCAGAAGTGGTGTATTTCCGAAATCTGTGGAATTGTTCTCTAATATGGTAGCGTACAATACACGATTGTTGCTTACCGCGGCTATACTCACTAACAACTTACGGACAGCACGTCTCCTTCTATCCGAGCTCACCACATTTTGGAATATCTGCCGTTCTTTGAGACAGAACCGTAGAAAAAGCTATCCCTTACAATTCTAGCATGATGACGCTGAATTTGTGTGCACAACCAACAGTTGGTGATGTTATATCCGAAGCGTCTGGGAACCCGCCTTCGGATTCACTGAGCGGGAATACTAAGCCGTCAGGTTTTACACAGTCAGCATGTAAGACCTGCTGTGCGTTTATTTTAGAGATCCCCTGAGTACTACAGGAACTTAACACCATGAGGTCAAGACAAACCGATAACGACTGCACAACGGCTCTGTGGTAGGAACTACACACATGTCAATAAATGCGTACGAGTAGATATAATCGTCATCATCATAGCAGCCATTAAGCTGACTAAAAAGATACTGTGGCACAGACCACCACCCACCTCAACAGTGACGTGGAATATCTTAGAAGAAAACGCTACTAAGACGTTTGATAATTAATAAAAGAATACTAAGCGGAAGAACTAGAAATGGTATGAATACAAGTATGCCATTGACTGCGGCACACCGTCATCTCGGATAGCGTCTTTATCCAGCGATTTGTGTGATCACGAGGACCCCATCCATCTTAAGAGCCTACAATAGGACTATTTTTTATAGCTACAGCACTGCTGTCTTCCGTATCACGAAAGAAAAGTACCCTCAAAGAAAGAGCACTCCGATCGCCCAACGGTTGACCGTGACCGCCGGCGTATCATCCAATACGATCGGAAACCATCTGGTATCACCCAGACGCCCGATGTAGCTTCGAGTACATCCACTGCGCGCAGCAGTGCTTAGAATCAGACATTATTGTCTTACCCACTGCGCCCTCGGGCTGGGCAAGCCCCTCACTGCCAAATGAGTCAGATTCTTGAGTCATTGGCTTCGGGTAGGGTCCGTCAAGAAAACCCTGTATCCTGTTGTCTCGCAGGTCAAACGTTTAAGTCGGGGACTCAGGGTATAAACGATCGGGTAGTATCAGGGGTTATCGTTCTCCCGCTAGTGACTTTATTCACCCAACACGACTTCCTCGTACTATTTTACAAATAAATGTACATAGAATCAATATGAAATCTCATACGTTCGAAATGGTTCGTCCCAAGAAAGTTTTTCGCCGTCACTGATCGAGCATCGATAAAAGTGCTCATTATCAAGCTAGCGACCTTCATCTGAAAATCATTATGTTATCAGTCATATTACTTACCGAAGAGGAGTAGGCGGGGAGTAATCGGAAAATTCAAACGGATGTTAGGCGTCCCGAAATCCCCATCCTTGGGTGATGTCAAGAATGCTGCAGAAAATGAGCGATTTAAGCTAGTCATTTGACTGTTGCCTCATTTGATAGCATTCACATCATTTGTTGGCTCAACCGGCAGAAATCATATTGTTGGACTTTTCAGACATTTATATCCTATTCTGAAAAGACGATTTCCAATCGATGTATTATTTCTGGTAAAGTTGGGTCGTGAAGTTTTTGTGGTAAACTGAAATTGCTACATTGTGAACGTTCGACAACGTCAACGTGCGTTAACATGTGTACGCGGTATTTCGCACATATGCTGGTTCTCACTGCTAGTTCCTTTTAAAGCCATAAGCATCCATGAACAAAATGACTCTTGTTTCCTCGGTTTGGGCGGCGTTTTGCCTTCTACCTATCAATCTCGATAGAATTACAATGGACTGGAGATGGTGTTCACGCTACTTAATACATTATAATGAGAATCTGGTTCAGCGCGTAGGGCGTTTATCGTATACATAATCACAAGTATCGGTACTTCATGAGTTTTGTTTTTTATCATGATGCTGGTAGGTTTTCAGAGGGAGGAATTCACAGTACAATCAAGGACATCCTAGTTGGGATGTCGCCGATGGTCTGTCTCATGTTGTATAGACGAATCACAACTACCCAGAGTTTGCTGGTCCATGTTTGCATTCCTGGCAATGTTCAACCCACATATGGCTTGATAGGTCTCACAGGAGCAGTATAACACCTATTTTCATGCTAAACATTCCGAGTTTGATTTCTAACCATCTGTCCAAGCACTTGCTGGGTTGCGTCCAATGTCACATGACGGCAAACACAAGGTCCGCATGGGTTTGCGAAGTTGGAGAAAAGTCGAGTGTGATTTTCAAGGTACCGGAAAATGTGATAAAATGATAAACGACCTTTAGGTTTGAGTGTGTATGAAGTGTGGAAAGATAAAACACAAATATCTCTAAGTTTTCACCGGTATACTTCTGGGAAATATTGCGATAATGCTTTAGGTTTCGCTTGCCAAATTAAAGTAAGTAGTTGTTTCGCGTCCTGATTCAGTAGTTCTTCCCTCTAACATGCCGGGAAGAGTGCTCGTTCAAAAATCATTGATTTGAAAAATAAAAGTCCATGTGCTGTACAAAAGAAGGCAGTTTCACAACCAAAACATCCGACAGAATCAACTACACCTTCAGAATGAAGTGTAGGTACTTCAGTAATTTAGTTTTCCGCACAAACTTTGTAAAGACCCTCTATTAAATTTTACCTGGTTCAGAGATTACCATGGCTGCAGCCCGATATCATGGTATCATCTGCACCGCAAATCACATCCAAAGCTTGCAACAACCTAGATAATACATTCGTCTCTCCTCTATGGAGAAGATTAAGTGAGAAAGACTGTGATGAGGAAAATTGATATTCTAACAAGATACTCCCAGTATTTGTGATTATCTTTTTGACCACTGAAATGAAGCATGTCAACCTGGTCCATTTCTCCATGGACACATAGAGAGTATTTAGGTAACTACTGCTTCTTTCTCACAGTTGAGCAACTTTTGAGCGTAGCTTTGGAGTCAACAAAATAACATGTAAAAAAAGCAGTGCTTGATTGCAAGATGACTTATCTATCAGACAGTGGGTGATGTCGGTGATGATTCTATTGTAATTACCATTACCAGAGAACTATTCTGAGGAGCACCTATCATGACAATCAGAAAGAGGAACGAATCGAACAAGCAAAAGAGAGTGGGACAAAAACCTAAATGTATAGATTGAGGCTGATTCCATTACATTTGAACTTTCAGCCGATACAGAAGCGTTGGACGCAGTAAAGTCTGGTAACCTTAGCATCATATCTAAATCAGCTGGATCACATCAAAGAGAGCACAACTGAAAACGACCACTGTATGCCAGTTTGCCCAGCATATTGAGAAAAATTACACCGGAAGACCATGCGAACTTCCATACGATTTCCGAATAGATTTAATCCAGTAATTCTATATTCTCTCGGTTCTGTTTAGCTTTTTAAGCTGACACTTTAGCTCTGTTTGATGTGTGCCTCAACAGAGCCTTTATTCATTAGCAATTGTGAGAATATTAAAGGGTTTTTATTTGCGTGCGGATGAGTGAAGCGTGTTAGTTTGTGTTTGGTCTCTTCTCTTCGTAAACATTCTGTAGGCAGATTTGTAAACTTTTTTGACTAGATTTTTTTTCGTAATTTGGAAAAGTTTTATGAATTTTAAAACAACTTTACCTTGCGGACCTTGGGATGTGGTACGGACTGAAAAGCAAACGTAATCCCACAAACTGGACATATTTTCACATGTTAAAGTCGTATCTTGTAATCACTTCACAAATACTTATGTTCAGTGATAACGTTCAAAACATATTGTTCCGCTCACCATGATAGAGAAAAGAGGAACACAGTTGAACGTGTGTATCTTACGATGAGCGCGTATCGTATGATGTCAAAGCAATGTGACATCCGACAATACGTCATTGCGGTTGACTGTAGTCAGGAGTGCAATACAACCATGATCGCACCCGTGTGGAACAGGGGGTGTCTTACAAACAGAATGCGACAGCTTTTCTTAGGGATTTAACCTAAAAGTCACGGACTCCTTAATTTGTCCAACGTGAGTAACTGTGGTTCAGAAACTGCAACACGCGTTAATACAATTGTGCTTTCGTATGCGCAGCAAAACATGCGCTGATATTAAGACAAAACAGTTACACACAAAGTGATTGACAGAGGCACATATTTCGTATTGACTTGTCAATAAAAAACTTGCGGTGCCGATTCATTTTTGTACCAAACAACTAGGGGGTATCTGATTAATCAGTGTGCGAAGAATAGCCAGAGTTCTAGGGGGCGTCAGGTTAACGACTAACTCTTTCTGAAAGCACAGCGCGCTCGATTCTTGTGATTACGACCGCTTGGCATAGTGCGATCCTGAACGCACAAGCCAAGTCCATATAGCGACCAGTGGTCAAGACATGGTTAACAACGGTGGACACGAATTGTTTGTATGTTTCAGCAGAACTGGTGTTTTTTCCATAGGACAGCCTTCTGCATTTATTTAGGCAAGTGTTCCTTCATTTCACGGCGCAAACATCTCGCGGTTCTGTTCTTGCAACGTTCATCGTGGTTCGATGCAAGTTTGTAGACAGTGTGAGGTGGCTCCGACAGGTCGAGCCCCTTTGGTTAAAGTGATTAACAGTCTTTGCGTACGAGCTACTGCATGGGTTGCATCAAATGCTTGTTTCATCGAGTTCGTTATTCTTTGTGACCTTCGATACATTATGTGGGCATCCTTACAGAGATATCCTATGTTGATCCTCTTTGAAGTGTCTACTCCGGATGGGGCTTTTGGTGTACTATTAATCTTTTAGGTCAGCCATGACGGACGTAATCTGTATTGCATACAGATTCGTTTTGCCCATGTGAACAGCACATTCATTAGTATGTGTTCCTGCTTGACTGATGTGAAGTTATCGAAGTTGGAGTATCGACCGGACTACGTGGACTTACTGTCGATAGAGTCGTCGTCTTGGCAATATGCGAGTACGTTCAGAAATGGTAAACAATAGTTGGTCTCACACTCACGTGATATTCAGGACAGGATAACAGTTATTTAGGCGTTGCATTGCGTTTTTTTTTTCAACTAATTTCCGCCGGCGACTTGGGCCGACTCGAAGTCATACCCATCGAATTGGCTTTTGGGTTTACCATGGCTTTGATCAATGGTCGACATGTTATCCCGAAACAACATCTCCAATCGTTAAAGGAAAAAAATAGTGATTTTTGAGTCAGACCAAGACTTTAGGACCGTGGGCTTAGACGATGTTGCATATGTGTGGAGATATCAATATCAGAGGAATGAACTAGGTTTTGGCGATTCTAAACTGTACGCATTGTCACTGAAACAAAAGACTGCACAAGGTGATCTCCGTGACCTCTTTTACAATTGTGTATAATTGATACGACCACATATATGGATGGTTGACATCTCAGCTGTACGGCCTCTGGAAGACACAAAGCCTGGATGCCTCCGGATCTGTTATGATAATGATCACCTTCCCATATCATGAACTGACAAGCCGGCCAGTCAACATTTCGACTTTGTTTAGAGAAAAATTCCAGACATTCTATCGAAGATGCTTTTAGGTTGACTTTGACTTCTATCTTGTCATTGACTTGACATGCTCAGTAGACACTCAGTTACTGTTCAAGTATGTCTTCGTACGCGAACCGGGTGACCACATTTATGAGCTCGCTATTGTGAATCACGTCACATCGCCTTCACTCCCGTCTGATGTTTTTGAGGGAAGCATTAACGTTGTGTGTCGGAAATGTAAGCTTTCTTATTCCAACTCACTTCTACTGCCAAGTAAACGGAGTCTCTATAGACGTCGAGTAAATGTTAGCTGCGATCGACGCAAGCCTGTCCACAATATACAACTTACTTACATGAAATTAATATTTAACTGATGCAAACGAGCAGTGATTAACCTAGTGTGACGTCTGAATGGTCGTCATTCTGTCTTGAAAGTTACGTGTAAAGTTGAGATCAACAATTGCCTGCCGTTTCTACACAGGCTTATGTTGCCGAGAAGGTAGGGAGCCGTCCACGTGATATTCACATGGTTCGGTTAGTATTTGAATTTCGGTAACTTCACACCAGTTCACCTATGAGGACACTAGTGTGTTGGCTGTCCACACGAGCAAGGCAAATGTATGTTCCAGACTTGCTTACCTCTGTTACACGATCTGATGGTTGTCTTAAAACGTCCATGGATTTGTCCTCTCGAAGTAATTACGCTGTTCACCGAGCACAAGTCTGACTCAATGGAGTTGGAGAAGATGCACTCGCTCCGATCCAGCGACTGTCAATCATTTCAACCAAAGGGGATCGACCTATCGGAGCCACCTCACACTGTCTACGAACATGCATCAAACCACGATGAACGTTGCAAGAACAGAACCGGGAGATGTTTGCGCCGTGAAATGAAAGAACACTTGCCTAAATAAATGCAGAAGGCTGTCCTATGGAAAAAACACCAGTTCTGCTGAAACATACAAACAATTCGTGTCCACCGTTGTTAACCATGTCTTGACCACTGGTCGCTATATGGACTTGGCTTGTGCGTTCAGGATCGCACTATGTCAAGCGGACATAATCACAAGAATCGAGCGCGCTGTGTTTTCAGAAAGAGTTAGTCGTTACCCTGACGTCGTCCAGAATTCAACGACTTTTCTTGGCACATTGATTATCTTGTTTGACATGATACTGTTCTCATTTATCATGAGAACTGAGCATTCTTCAAGAAAGTTTGTATGTATATTCGGCTACTCATGAGTAGCTTGGAGTCAATTATCCATATTTTGAATTCCGCTCCTGTTTGGTTGCGCCATTCGCACTCCTAAATGTTGCGGTTGGCCCAATTTGAATGGGAACGTCAACCTGCATTTTTGCTTTTTCATGCCCATCGGTCGGTAATTCACATTCTTTTTCAAACGGGGATTTTTACCCTCATTCTCGTCTATATGTTCTCTGATCCATGGCCAAACTTCAGATCACTACTGAACAATTTGAGCGCTACTCACAAACGATTTTTACCGTTAGCCTGTATGCTCGTCCTATAAACCCGTGATCTTTAGATCAACCAACTGCCGTTCAGGGCTGGGTTACTGTTGTGTCTCTGGGCCACGAAACTGGTGTATCGGGGATGTAGAAGTCAGGTTCAATCAATCAGTGATGAGAAGAATAAGAGAACATCACCCAGCATGGATCGAGAAAGGTGAGAGAAAATAAATCACGAGTGTCATTGCAGGTCATCTGACTGAGAGCGATCATCAGGTCAACATAGTTCGATCGTTCACTGTTATCTACAGCGCTCCACCGAACCGATCAAAACTCGTTCGCCAGCGAGTGTTGGCCACTGTCGAGGCCATTGCCATCCGGTTACGTAATCCAACCTTGTGTGGACAGAAGAAACTCTGTTCAATCGCCTTAACTGTCTTGGCCATTAGCTGATTCACCCGATCGATATGTAGCCAGTTAACACCCAATCGGCGTCCACAAACACAAAATTAAGATGGTGTGAATTTTGGACCAATATAAAGTTTCGCATTTAACCGTTTTTATTTTTCATTATAACTGTAACAGCCTGGTGATATTTTATCGAAAACATGTTTGGTACACTTCGTGTTCTATGACCCAGTGGTAATTTTCGAAATAAAGTGATATTGTATTGTAGCACAGAGGACAACGGTACAGTCGAAGCTGTAAGTAGATGCAAGCGGAAACGACTGTACAGCGGACGGTAGATTTCACTGCCACTACGCAGGAGTAAGCAGACTAAGGATCAATTGCCTAATCAGGAAGGTCACATGATCCACCCTAATCAGACGGACGAGCACGCTGGCATGCCATGGCAGGTGAGTCGTAAATGGGCCCGCCACACAAACACGCACACGTTCACTGTGTGCACACACTCAATGGGACAGCATCACCTTCCTCGGACCGGTGAGGTGGATAGGTTTGTTTGGCAGTATCCGAAACGGATTGGCCTATCACAGTAACCGAAGTCAAAGGATGCCTGCGCTTTAATCCATCACCCCAAGTGGCTTACGCTGCACCTCTTGCGGTTCCACTCACACGCCACGTATCTGGTGTAAACCCGAAGGAATAAGACCAGTACGTGTTTGAGTGAGGCCTTTGTATTCAGCCGGCCAATGCTAGTTAGCCAATGGAATGGCTAGCAGAAAAAGGAAACCCTTATTTCTCGGAAAATGAACAGAGAAAGAGAGAAGAAAGATATGTAAAATGTAATTCAAGAAGCATTTCGGCGTACGTGTGCATGTTTGTGCGTTTTAAAGAGGATAAAGTTGGAGAACAAAATTCAGAGTTGGATCACGAAAAGATCAGGCAAACGATTCATCATTCCATACACCAATAAAGTCTACGAAGAGGACATACAGGGGTTGGTTGCGTTCCCGGCACTTCTCCTGAAGCTGTCGTGCAGCGAACACCAGGTCGATCGTACTCCGACTCGCTCGGAATCCGCATTGCTTCTCGGAAACATTGGCCTCCAAGACATCTATATTCAGCCGGTTCAGAAGTATTCTTGCAAGCACCTTGCATGCGCAGCTCAACAGACTTATGCTCCGATAGCTGTCAGGGCATTGCTTGCGATCTTTACCTTTAAACAGAGGTACTGTCACAGCATCCTTGAAACCATGTGACATCACCTCGTGCTCCCAGACACAGAGCAGTGCATGTTCCATCGCCAGCCCGCCATTCTTCAGGATCTCACCTGGCAATCCATGTTCATCTGCAGCCTTCCCGTTGCGAAGTTGACCAATCGCTTTTAGCATCAGGGTACAGCGGTTACGAATCACGGATGAGCTGTCACAGGGGTGAAACTGGAGTCTAGTGCGTGTTATAGAAGTTGACGGAAAGAGGATGACGGTCATTGGGTGCTGATGACCTGTTTATTGGCTGTAGCTATCACTATTCCCAACTGCGAATATCGGAACGTGTGCTTGTTCATGTCTGAGTTTGTGGTAGGCTGAAGTAACCGGGTTGCAAGTGTTGAGAAACATGGATTCCGGCCACTGGACATACAACGATACGAGGTTCAAGTTTGTTTGGTGCTTCATTTCTCGTTTGTCTCTGTTCATCATCTGTAGTGTTATAACGAGGTCTAATTGTCGACTAGGTGTTTTCTCTATCCGCCTAGATCTACAGACTGCGGACTTCACTCGTCAACGCAGGTGATGTATTGCCAACGCTGCATTGTCAATTAGCCCGCTTCACGTCGGTCAACTGTGAAAATTATATCACAGTCCAGCGGCATGTATTCGATATAATCCCAATTTCGCGATCCATAATCGAAGTGCACAGTGGGCTAGTATGGTTACGCATTGTGTGTTCCGACGGGGCATGTTCCACATGTCACGCATTGTTTGATACGGCATCTGCCAATTAGAAGACATTCCAGAGCACAAGTCTAAAAGTCTATATTAGGTGTATGTGGTCAGATTGGAGAGTGTAATTTTGATCATTTCCCCGTTTGTACTAAGTGCGGTTTATTTTTTCCTCAAGACCTTTCGATCGCTCTTTTACTTTTTTTCATAATAGTGCACAACTGACAAAGCCGAAGTTTCTGCTTACCTCAAGACGACGATCATCTTGTTAGAGCGCTGTATGCAGTGCTTGGAGCTGTTAGACTCTGTTCGATTGCCCTACGATTGTGAAACCGAGCGCAGCCAACGCAAGCAATTAGTTGACTTTATTCAGGCAAGCCGTGCATCTTTTGTTTTTCGCAACATGTGTAACTATATTTTGATGCTATTATGACTAACCCACATTGTCTTACCAGTTTCCTTACTGTTTTCGAAATTGGAATGTTGTTCACAAGTCTGAGATGGAAGCCTCTAATGTATCTCCTTTGGTTGGTTTTCGAGAAACAGCTGAACGCCTCGTTAACAACCCATTTATTTTGTACTTTATCGGTAGGATACCACGATATGTGTCCCTCTTTTACTCTTCTTATGCACCAGTACATGCTCAGTCGTCTATGTAAAGTGCTGTTGTCATGCCACAACATTCAATTTTGATCTCTTTTCTTCTTTAAGATAGTCAAAGTGGAACTGCCGTCCATTTTTCTATATATTACCAGTAGGTTGTAAGGGATTTTTGGTTAATATGAATTGAACATCACTCACAATTGATCGCAATTCTCACAAAGACGAGCTCTAACTACAGCGAAACTCGAGTTTGATGCTTCTTTTTGAAAAGGACTGATTGAAGAGCTTGTGAGAATGCTAGAGCTGCGATCCATTGTGATTGGTGTTAAATCCATATTAACCAAAAGACCCTCACTACTTACCAGTAATCAGCATATCGCTCAGCAAATTCATTGCCTTCGAATTGAAGAACAAATGTAATCCGGGAGAGGGGGGCGGTCATTGATTAGAGTTAAAAGGACAGTTACTGTGTCTATTCTGGAGAACATGGGGCAATCTCAGCATCGTCAGCTGCTTCCTAAAATACTAACTCAATACGTACACCAAAAGCATGGCAGCATCGATTGAACGGAACAAATGGAGTGGTAGACTAATGGTTACAACCAAGGTAAACTGGTAGCTTCTGTACACACCACACTGTCGTTAATTGAGTGACTAGGTTTCAACGGTCGTCAAAGCTCTGAGGTTGGTGTTATGCAACCACACAGTAATGGATTTGATCAGATCGGTGTGTGTGTTGCCAAAGTATGTTTCGCGATCTTCGGCCCCGAGTTTTTCGTATGGATATTCTCTTCGTCGATTGTCCTTGTCGCTGACCGTATCAACCATACGCTTCATCAAAGCACAGCGTATTCTCATGTAGTCCATAAACTTCTCGTCAGTAGCAGTGCAATGGTTTTCATAGATAGTCTCCCTAAAAAGAAGCATTCCTCCAAAAGGACCACTGCTTCCGTAAAAATTTACGACCCTGGGAAATCCGTCTCCAGGCCCAATCACGGAGGACATTTAAGGGCCTAATTTAGTTTGCTTTCCCCCTTGAGAGACTGCAACTTTGATCACCACCATTTTATCCTCCGGAGTTCAGGGCTGGCTGGCTGACCTTCAGTGGATCGTGCACCACTGGGTCGTTTTTCCATTCATGCACACGCCCATCGCTGTTTGAGCCGAAAGTAAACACTAGACCTTATCGATTCATTTGATGATAATCTTATCAAGCTTGCTCAAATCCAGTGTGAGTATCAACGACAGAACAGTTAGAAGTTCTTATTCGACAAGTGTTTAAACGCCCCGTGTTTAACCGTTTACCCTGGCCAACACACTGAGAGGACGTGCGCCACCATCTACATCCGGAGCGATTTGGTATTGTTTAATTTATCCGTTACCGGCCGTCGCCCATACTTGACATCTAATTATTTATTTTTCGTAGGCAACAGAACAAACCATTTACAATGTGGTGTGAGCTGTGTGATCTTCGGAAAGGTGCACTGTACAGACGGTCACAGAATACTAGAATACGCACCTTTGTGTATCGTCGATGAGTGGATTTGGTTGTCCCCTGTTAGTGATCATTGTAGATTCGAGCTACTGCTTCGTATTCCAATCTTCATGTGATTCACGTTAACTTTTGTGCCATTGTTGGTCTAAAGACATTATTAGTCCGTTTTTTCTAACTTGAAAACTGCTGGCATTTACGTGCACGTTAGCAACAGTTAATCAGTCAGTTTGTCTGTTTTCATGAATGTGCATTTTTAGACTGACCGAATTTTGGAAAACGTCATACTTATCCGGCTCTGACCGACAAACCTTATCCAGTTTAAGATGTCTCAATATGACTTTCGCGTGCCGATGTCAATTCAAGATGTCCCAGGTAACTGAGTCCAAACGGGCCAACTTTGTTTACTCTCTTCATCTGACAGGATTGTGTCCTCACTCTGTAAGAACCAACCAATCCTTGTATCTACCAGCCTACTCATATGCACATTAGCCGTGCAACCCAGTTCATCGTTGAAACTCAGTTAACCCGCTTGAGGCATCCTAAATTGACATCGAGGCACGTGAAATTGATATCAAGATATCTTCAACTAAAATAGGTATAGTATGCGGTCGATATTGCTGTAATCGGACAGCTCCTGAAAACCTCCGGGGTAGATTCAAAATGATAAGAAGTGTGTACTCACAAAAGCAGTTGGTTGATATTATCATTGATAGGAACTTCACTCTTGACAGCGAACTGTTAGGCGTAGTCTAGAAGTTTACCTACATATGTCGGGGATTATATCACCGCCCCGGCGACCGTCTGGTGCAACACGTCTTACACTTAGGTAGATGTCGGATGACCTCCGTCAACTTGCACCCCATGTAGCGCTTGTGTGATCTGTCTTCATTTAGAAAATTCAGAGTAGCCATCCTATTCGGCTGTTGTACCAGGCCAATCTATACGGAGGACGTTCACAGTGTCTGCCTTCAACCACTGGTACCCTTCGAGATTTGTAGACGATGCCAACGACTCGGCGTACCAGTCCAGCTTTTCAGGCTTCGTTGGCTAGACAAATTTCACATATGCCAATCCGTCTTACCTTGTTTACGTTTGTTGCGTTAAGCTAAAAGCGACAGTTTAATGGCCTAGGTTTGGAGCGTAAGTCGTTAACACCAAAACCCGATTCACTTAGACGTTTACGGCTTCCTGACTGAGATCCAAAATACAATGAGCATATTTGGTTGATAACGTAATTGATCATGTTCGTGTTATGATGGTGTATTTCTAGACCTGGGTTTTTGTTAATTTTCCATTCTCATTTCCACCTTATATTAATTGTACCAACAATGTCAGATCCTTGTAGTTGGTCGATGTGTTAAATACATCATTCATATGCCATCCCCTGTCGAACCTGGTTTCAGGATCTCATTGTGAAAGCCGACGGTGTGAAAACGACCCTGATGCAAGCGTCTTTGACGGAGTAATCTATCACTCCATACTCAGATTGTATTAGAACAAAATGACGAAATGTTTATTTTTCAATGTTTTTATTTTACATGACCAATAGATAATACATTTTTACAACCTCGTACTCTGTGGACTGAAACATGAGATGGAAACCGTCAATTGTTTCGAGGATGATTATTTGGGTATGATGAATGAAGCGAAAATCTGGTTGACCTCCATTTGTAGCTAAACAGATAGGTTATATATGAAGTGTCAGTTTTGTTGTGATCATTCACAGTTGTCCGATACGGCCGTGAAACAGTAAACCTAGTAAAGTGGGGAAATAGACGGAATTTGTGCATTCTTTTTCACAGTTTTCAATAATAAGTTACATCAAATGGAATAGTGGACAGACTTAGTGCTAGACGCTTCATTTTGTTGTGACTACAAAAGACGCTGCGAAGTTGCACGAAGTCCCCTACAAGTTGTGTGAAAACAGGACTGCGAACGCGTACTCATTTGCATGGTTAACGTGTGTTCATACACATTGAACAGCAGTGCATTGTTATTCGCTTTTAAATGAGATCCAATTGTGAAAAGTCCGGGCTTCGGCTGGATTCGAACCAGTGACAGAAACATCATACCTCAGCGCGACAATCGCCTTACCAACTGAGCTACGAAGTCACGCCAGGAGCCCGGAAATTTCACATTTGGACTCGGTCACCCACTTGTACCACTGTCTCATGGAATCCACCAAACGCCCCAGGGGATCGACTGTCACGGCAGGATTTTGTTTTGGTGACACGCCCCTCATAGTGCATACACATGGCTCCAATAGTCGCTTCTGGTCCTTGGTCTTCCTGGTGTTGAGATCTGTCGCTTATACACT